>JANAVB010005798.1:1583578-1697181 GCA_029216955.1 Iris pallida | reverse complement strand
TATATATATATATAATTTTATACATAACCCTATATATATAGATATATATATATATATATATATATATTATATAATATATATATATAAGAAAAAAAATATAATATATATAGAAAAAAAATATATATTAGGGTTATTTATAAATATTTATAGAAAAGAAAAGAAAAAAAAAAAGAACTTATTGTTCCCTTGCGGGAACAGTAAAGAGCCCAACCCGAGCCTTCAGAGGGGGGGGTCGGTATATATGTATACAGAGAAGCGAATAGAGATATACACCCAAACCCTAAAAATAAACCCCAATTCGACCCTACTCCACGACCCCGTAGCGCCCAGTGGCCGCCCGACCACCTGCGAGTCGCCGGAGCACCGTTGGTGGCCGTGGCAGCGCACAACCGTAACAAGAGAAATGCAACGACATACACAGCAATTGCAGCAGTTCCCGCAAGGTACCCTACTTCGTAGCCACTTATCTTTATCCCCGCTCGATGAAATTTCGTTCTATCAAATTCTATGCGTAGCCTACCTAACCCCCTTTAAACATACAAACTAGTTTGGGTTGGATCGCTCTGGTTCCGACAAAAACTTTGGTCAAAATCATAAAAAAATCACAAAAACTTGTGACAGTCCCCACGGCCAAAATCCTATTTTGGAAGGTTAATTACCGTCAATCCAGAAAGAATCTAGGAAATCTATTTGAACAGGGTTGTAGACTATATAATCAGGAATAATCCCTTCTGTTAGAATTACTTTCAACTATTGTACAAAAAATTATTCTCTTAGGAAAATCAGGAAAAACCCGTTTTTGAAAAGCAAAATTTTGGTAAATTTTTTCGATACGACGTGCGCCCCGACAAACTGGGCTGCATGGTTTTAACCCATGAGTGTCGAAAGATGCGTATGGACGTTGTCGACGTATGGGATTCAACGGAACTCAATTTCGTTGTGTATGCACAACAAAATTGAGGCGTATCCGCCGAGATACACCATCAACCCTTTTGCAAACTAGCCCATTACTTTATACACATTCGTCATCTTGAGACGAAACTATTGGAATTGTAATTAGAATGTACACATTCTATTCCTGACTGGAAACATATTTTTTAGGTTAGTCGCGACTACTCTTAGCATTGGGGAGATACAGGTGTACTTGCAGGCCAAGACGTAGAGATTAGTTAGATAGATGTGTTGTAGTCATTTTTAATATTTGTAAGAACATTGTACTTTTCTTTAAATGTAAAACTTGTGAATATTTAAATTTGGTTAGTTTTATGAATGAACAATAAAATTATTTATGTGATTTGAGCATTGTGGCTAAACAACGTTCTACCACCGATACTGCGACATAGGCTGGGTTGTACATGCACTCACATCCTAAAAAGCGGGTACGGGTCGTGACACCATATGCATTGACTGAGTGAGGACGTTACTCTGACCCTGTTGCATCGCTATGAAGCCCCTATGAGCATCCACCATTACACGAACAACTCACTCCAGCTGCTCTAGCTGAACTGGTACTGCTGGCTGATCGGCCTGAACTGGCACCTCTTCCCTCGAGTCAACTCTCGACTCTACTCCCAAATGCTAAGACTGAGCCTGATGAATTGTCAGAACAGAAGGATGCTGACCTGCCATCGGTAGAATCCGAATAAGCTGATCAAAAGGACCAAAACTAGTGCCCCTAAAAGTTAAAAGACATAATTAAGGATCAAATCAAGGAAATATGAGGATCAACGATCAAGGCAGATAAGAGGTGAAAAAGATTGAAGTTGTAGAATAATACAAATGATATTAATGAAGAAGAACTACGACTGAGATAACTACTAGTAACCCCCATATTTCTGATAAATTAGACCTACATGGGCTACCACTAAAACCTATGTCATGCCCTAAAACAAGAATACTAGAAAGTCGTGACGGTCCAGGCCAGCTACGTATACCAGAGTACTCCAGTACCTCGACATACGATCAAAGCTGTAGAGATGAGGGTTACAACTACACTCCAACAGTCAATCCTAGGTCAACTAATCCTAGATATCTCAATCACAGGCAAAGTAATGTACAAGAGTATAATCATTACAAAAAAACCCTTTTATAAGGCTTGTAAAAATCTTATTGTAACACTTTATATAGAAGTGTTATAAACTTTCATAAAGGTCTCTTAATATGATAGTTTGGGGAAGTTTCTGACATATTATAACAATTTTTTACATATAAATGATATATATATAGTGTATATATTTATAATTGTTACATATACAAGCATTCTAAAATGTTCCAAAAACTTATTTCAGCCCCACTCTCTTTTGTTCCAAAGCATAATTCTGGCACTCATTTTTTGCACTCCCTCCTCTAATTTTTTCCCCAAGCCTATCAAACCTACTCTCCTCCTCCTTTCATTCCTTCCCAAAACCCAAACTCACCCCATACTCCTCCTCATATCCTCCCCCTCCAAGGGCCTTACCAAAACCTACTCCTCTCTAAACTCTCCACCAAAACCCTAAACCTAACCCATAGACCTCGGAGGAGCTATCAGAGGGGAAGAGGAGGATTAAGGCAGCCTCGTCCTCATGCCCTCCGCCCCCAAAGTCGCTCTTGTTTGCCATGACAAATGGTTATACGAACTTTTTGTATTTTAAATGTAAAAAGAGTATAATCGATTCCTAAACAGGAGATCAGAGTACAAAATTTCTGGAAAAATGTGACGGTGGAGATCAAGCACTGTAGTGGCTCCATTACTCCGTTGACGATCTAACGACGAGTTAAACTTGCTTTAGCGTTCTGGTGCTGTTGATTAAAACTCTAGGGTTACCAATCAAGAGGATGTCGAAGTTAAAGATTTCAAAGCCTCTTTATCGAAGGAAAAGTCTTTCTATTTATAGGGAGCACATATGCGATGTGCATAAGGATTGTGCAGATATGCTGCACATGGAGATATAGAAAAATCTTGAGACAGCACGGTGAGGGCTACTATTGAGCTGACACGTAGTAGGCACAGGGATTCTTTTTTATCGGGATCTTTTGGGGAGTTCTCAACATAATTGAATAAACGACACATGGCGTGTGCTTATTTGTTGATCAGATGAATCTGAGCAGATTTTGTTCCTTTCCCCGAAGTTGGATTTTGTCTTATCTTAGAGGGCTATTGTTTAAACAAACCAGTAGGATATGGCTCTCATCTATAAGAACAAACTCCATCCTTATCTGTGGTTTAAAAAAATCGATAAGATATTGCTCTTATCAACATAATTAAATTATGTCTTATCTTAAGAGTAGTAGTTTAAACAAACCGATAGGGTGGTATCCTGAAAGGATATACACACCCATCTAGCCATGTGGAACCATGTCACTTTGTAAGGCTATGCCGCTATACGAGCTGCGCTTCTGACGGAGCTTTGGTGCCACCGTGCTTCTGGGTGACGAGCGGGCTTGTGCTTTAGGCGATGGAGTAACTACACTTTTAGGGCTACGAGTGGACTGTGCTTCAGGCAGCAAAGTCACTGTGATTTAGGGTGACAGAATCACTGTGCTTTTAGGGCGACAAGTAGACTGTGCTTCAAGCGATGGAGTCACTATGCTTTAGGGCGACGGGTAGACTAGGTCTTGAATATAGAAGAGTCACTGCACGTCTAAGTTGAAGCGAGGGCGCTGTGTGAGGGAGTGAGCTAGCTATGCTCCTTAGTCGAAGCGAGGACGCAGCGAGGTGGCTGCGCTTCTGAGTCGAAGCAAGGGCGCAGTGGGGAGGATGCGCTTCTAAATCGAAGGAACTAGTTTCTGTCAAAATCTTTAAGAGTAATTAATGAATGCTCTTCTTGATGGACGGGTCGGTTGTCCTCTTCTTTATTTGTCACCGTCATTTAGGGAATTCAAGAAATCTGTGGCCTAGGACTCAGTAAAATGAACCTATTAAATGAGGTTCATTGTGCTAAGTTTTAGGTTCATCCCATTAATTTGGGCATCTTTGACCGACGGCCATGTGGCATGTTGGTTGGACCACACTCACCCTATATAAAGGGGAGCTTTTTTGAAGAGTCGTCTTCCTCTCTTAGCATTTCACACACTATACTCGATCCTGACTTAGCTTCGAATGGCCATTGGCCTTGCATAAGTCGACTGATGATTGTGGATCCCTTCATTCAAAGAAGTTGTACTTTTGTAGAAGAACTGCTACTGAGTTTCGAGATGCACTTGAGCGTTTGGCATAAGGAGATCGAACTTGAACAACATCTTGGCGGTCTTTGAGATCCAAGGTTTCGAATTTGGATTGGTTGCCAATCCGAAGAGCCACAAGTTATGCTCTGCCCTGCTCAATGGTGGTGGCACGGCATGTGCTATGGACTGAGTTCTTGCCCGGGCCAATAGCTGCTTTAGAAAGTGGCTCGCTCTGACAGCGATGTGCGTCTGGGGGGTTGCGTGAAGATTAACCCCTTTGTATGGCATCTGTGAAGATTAACCCTCTTGTATATCTTAGATGCCTTAGTTCTTTTCATGATGAATCTGTAATAGATCCTTGTAGTCATAATTTAAATGAAGCTCTTTTCTTGTAATCATGATGAACCTGCAATAGATCTTTGTAGGTATGATTTATTTATGAACTGTGGTTTCTGATCTTCTATCTGTGCTTTCGGGTACCTGCACTTCTGTAAAGCTTTGTGTAGCGAGAACACTACCTGCTCTTTTGACATTTCTGCACATTTTCATGCTTCTACAAGACCCCCTTCAAAGTGTTTCAAACTTGAATCAAGCACAGAATACTTTGAACAGAAGCAAGACACGTGTCCTTTTCAAGCGAATGCTCGGCGTACCTACTGACAGGCTATCGTCTCGCTTAGGCTTCAGTATTAAATGCCTTGAGCCATCGCTTCATTAAAGTTGATCTTAATTCCTCGTTCCTAGGGAACGATCATCATGATCCCAATTTTTTGTTTCTACGTTGTTTGAAGAGTTTTCTTGATTATGAAGCGTTTCGTCTTCTTTTGCTGACGTGGCTGCAACCTATAAGTAGGGGTTGTTGAGGAGAGAGAAAAACTTTTCTGCTTTTGTCTACCTTCCTATAGAAGCTTTTCATCAGTCTTTTTCCTCTTTCAAACCGTAACTTTTCTCGCCATGGCTCCCAAAAAATCAAGAATCCTGAAAGCTCCTACGGCAAACACCAAGAAGACTATTGGGGCAGCGACTAGCACCCGACCGGCTGCAGAGACTGCGAGGCAGACTAGAATATCGTTAGCGAGACAAGCCGGGGAGGATACTCGACAGGCCAAAGGGAAGCAGTTGGCCACTGAAGCCGTCATCATTGAGCAAGCTCCTATTGTAGGGGATGCGCGGCCACCCGTTGCTGTAGATGTCTGTTCGTTATTGACTTCTTGGTTTGCTGATGTATATGAGCGTCGACTGTTAGGAGCGTCGTCTCGAAGATATGCTGATGCTTTTTTTTTGCTGATGCACATTGACACCGCTCTTCGGGGTGGTGTTCTGAAGATGTGCTAAAGTACTGTCGACTGACGTGCATAGTTGTTACTTTTTACAAAGTATCGACTTAATGTTGAAGCTTCGTACAGTCAATGTCGACAAGCAGTGTCTTCTATATATGTGCGGATGTATGTTTAGCCGATGTGTGGTGCACTTTGATAGTACCTTCACGGATGCTCCATGCAAGGGCTGCCTAGATACCTTCTTTTTATGGCATAGTGCTTTCATTTTATTTTTCTGACACATTCTTGTTCATGTGTAGTTCCTCTGTCCTTGTCTCTCTTCAAGGACATTCTCTTTGCATTAATGGGCTATGTCGTGGGCAAAGACATTGATGAAGCGCTCGCCCACTCTATCGAACAGTTGATTGCCTATAGTCAACCGAGAGGTCGACTAGCAATGATTCAGGATCAACAGCTCACATAATTTCGTTATATGATGGATCGAGACAAGCTGTCTCTTTCATCTGATTTTGTCAAGATGATGAAACCTCCATTTTTTGGTGATCAATTGGTCCTAGAAAATACCTAGCTCTTAGAAATAACCGAAAATTGGTATTTCGAGAACTATGGTATTCCTCTGTACGTTCCTTCCATCAACCGCCACCTTCCGCTCTCAACTTTCTCTTGTTTTGCTGAGAAGTATTTCATGAAGTAGGAACTAACCACGAAGCAAGGGGTTTGATGACCGGTCATATTAAAGTAGAAGGGCAGCCGAGGAGGCGATCAAAGAGTTGGCTGATCTGGTCCTCGAGGAGATGACTGATGATGCCAACGTAGCACAAGTTGATGTGGCCATTAACGAACCGATGATTGAGGTCCCAGGCGAGGTAGCCACGGGGATGATGGTTAATGATAGTACCGCTGATGAGCCTGCTGACATCACCATCAAAAACCCGGCCACAGAGGCCATAGAAGAACTGGTCAGGCAAACTGTCGATGAGTCGGCTGTTGGAGTACGGGTTCATGAGACTACTGAGGAATCGGCCACCACGATCGTCGAGAAGTCGACTGCTGAGATGGCTCAAACTCCAGCCCGTACAGTTTCAACAGTAGATACGTTTGAAGAACCAGCGAAGGAGCCTGCTGAGGAGCTAGCTGTGTCTCAGATAGTATCGGCTCTTACTGTCTCTACGCTACCAACAACCTCTGTAATGGTCATGGTGCCATCTGTTTCGGCTGTGGTACCTAGGCGTGGGCTGGTTGCTGGTACTGTCCCGGTGCCTTCTGTTGCGACATCTCTAGTAACCCCAATGAGTTTGGCTGTTAATGCATATTATACCAATCATATGCTAAGCACAGCTTGTTATGCCCTGATGCATGGCATAGAGGGTGTTTTACGAAACAACCAATCTCTCAGACGAATCCTGAATATAGTGGAGATCCAGTTGGTGGACTTGCACGACTATCCAGACTGTGAGGCTAATGTCGATGCTATAGAAGATCTGTTGGCTGAATTAGAAGCCGCTGCCTTGGAGCTCCAAAATCTAGAGCATAGTCTTTCGACTCTAGCCGCTGCAGAGTTAGAGAAGATGGTCTCAGAGGAATCTCAGTCTGAGCAGAAACGTTGGGCACTAACTGATCGGCTTGCGGAGGTTGAGTCCGAGATTGAAGCAGTGACTGATGCCGGAGAGGCTCGGGTTTTTCACTGTGCAACTATGGAGGATCAGTGCAAGGCCCTCCGAGACCATATCTAGAAACTAGAAGAGGCCTTGGCCCTTGCTGAGAGTGATCTGGTCAAGTCTGAGGACAAGAAAAAGATCCTTCGCCAACTTTTCGAAACTCTGGCTCGAGAGAAGGAAAGCATTGGCATTCATCAGGCTAAGATAGCCCTTGCGTGCCAAAGCCTCTCTCCTGTTGAAGATTAAGCCGCTCGCCGTCAGGTGGCCGAGCTTCGAGCCCAAGAATTGGTTGGCCCCCAGGTTGCTTTTTTGAGGAGTCGGCTAGAAGAATTTCAGAATCAGTCTTCTCAGTTTTGACCTTCTTTCTGTCTTCTTGTCTCTCGGTTCGTGAGAGACTAATTTTTGTAACCAAAGAAAGAAAACCTTTTCACTTCATAAATGAAAATATTGGCTTTGTTTCTCTGCTTATCTTTTTATTTGTGAACTTTTCCTCGCACAAGAACGAGGATTCCTTCGGAGGCAGTATGATGTGAGGGGATGGAGATAACTCCGTTGGGAATAGGATATTTACTCAGAGGTTATATGGACGTGGTAAATACATAATCCTTTGGTGGTAGACTTTTTCTTACTCAGAGGTAATGCGGACGTAGAAAGGATAGACTCTAGGGGTGTATAGAACGACTCAGAGGTAGTATAAATGTGAAAGGTTCTATCGATGAATATGACAATTATGGTGGATTGTCATGGAAGATATGTCTACATAGAGGTAACTTGGACATGGTAGGCACATCTTCGCTAGGGTATAGAATAACAATTCAGAGGAATTCTAGATAGTTATGACAACACGAGGTCATCATAGAAGAGACTACTACTCAGAGGTGATATGGACGTGGTAGTCGTGAACGTCGCTAGGGTGTAGGAAGACAACTCAGAGGTGATATGGATGTGAATTATTTTTTCTCCTGGGGTGAAGTATAGAAGGGTTGAATTCTTTTAACAGAATCCATGAATACCTACAGGGGATATGGGAGCCTATGCTGGTTTGAACCTCAGACATAGTATTTCTTCAGGAACTTGTCGTTGATTGGCATCATTAGCAAGTTGTCATTGGATTTGGCCAGTCGGTAGTGTAACACCCCAGTCCCAAAATACTTAGGACTAGGAACATAGACATGTCATCTGTATACATACGAAGTAAACTCCAATATATGGAACCATCGTATATATACATAAGCTGTAAAATGCAGTAAACTATGACACTAATCTCATCCACAAATAAAGAAGGAAGAATTTATAAATCAACTCATGAATTGTTATTTACAAATCGTTGGGCGGAGACAAATCCACTACCAACTAAAAAGAGAATAAATACATAACAAATGAATTTGTCGAGCGATGCGGAGGCGATCCAAGTGCAATCACCTTGGAGGAAGAGACTAAAACATGGCCTTGGCTAGAGCACCTGCGAAACATGACAAAGGCACACACACCTGGAGAGATCACCACGTCCTCAGAGGGACGTAACAAGATACATAATATCATGCTATATATACTGTGATATATAATAGAAAATAAAAGGATGCATGCAATAGGGTACCTAACCGTACTATAGTCAATATGCAATTAAGAACAACCTTCATATATGGGCACTCCGGCGGTATAGCAGTGGCATCATCCCTTCCTTCGGGAACCAGTTGCCTCCGTCCATAATGCTCAATAAACGTCAGAGAGAATCAGTAAGAAAACATCCATAACGCTCCATGAACGTCAGAGGGAATCAATAAGTAAGGTGAACCTGCGTCTCTAGCGGAGCTTCAGGTACAATAGCAATGTATATGTGGCCCATACATCAAGAAACTGTTCTTTCCACCTAATGCCTAGTAGCGTCACATCCATGACTCCTATGAACCTCTAGCAACTGCCAAGTCTACTAGCATGCAATTCTATTGGCAGTTACTCCTAACCATCGCACACCTCATACGTATCGGTAGTTGGCCGACTACGCGAGTATGTGTCCTATATGTGACTCACAATACGTAATAAAGTATGTGTCAAGGCCGTATGAGATATATCAATACCTCATTATCAAATGTGTGGTCACTTAGCTAAGTCAATACAAGAAAATAATATAGAAGCAAATAAAACGACCGATATAGTCGCTTGCACCCAAGTGTGACTTGGACGCACAGTGATATAAAAACATAGAACAAATATATGGAACTAAAAATAAATAACTAAAAAATAAGATAAAGTAATCACAGAGTAAGGTTGCAAGGTATCTTACCTGGCGTGATGCCTGGTGTGGTGTGATTATCCAACAAGTCCTGGTATGTCACCTGGAGTGGTGCGATGCTTCGACAAGTTTCGGGGTGTCCAATAGCCATGGTTGATGCGAACATGGTCCGAATTTTGAGAAAAAATATGAACGTATGATTAGTCATGTTCAGGTTGTACAGATAGTAAAATTTTGCGAAGATAAGTCTTGATACTATCTTAGAAAATATTTATAATATTTTGAAAATTATAATAGTTAAGAATATTTGATGTATAATAAATTTAGAAAAATACTTTTAGGTAAAAATCTCTATTTTGTAAATTGGATTTATAGGGAGAAAACTATTAATGTAACATATTTATTGGTAAATATTTGCAATCTAGGAAGTCTTTTTGAAGACTAAACCTAATTTTTGTCAAATTAATGTTTTAGGTAAAAGCTATGTACCCTAAAATAATATGACAATATACTTAAACATATTTGAACATACTGAGAACAAATATCAATATTTTGGAAAGCAAATTAAAATAAGATTTTAAAAATAATATTAGTAATAGTGATAGAAATTATTGTTGTTTGCCTTAACCATATATATACATACGTAGCTATTAATATATAATGGTGATGATAATATTAATAACAATATGAGTAATAATAATATTTATAATAATAACTAGATTGATAACCTATATACTAGATATTAAAGGGTTTACAATAACTTAAATGCTGATAATAGTAACAGCACTTCAAATAGTATAATAATAATAATAATAATAATAATAATAATAATATTTATAAAAATATCACTGCTGTCTTTCCTCTTCGAGAAGTCTTGGGCTCATTTTTAAAGAAGTAAGAAGGAAAGAGGGAAGAGAGTCAGCTAGAGGAGGAGAGAAAGGGGGTTTACCAGAGAGAGGCTCGGCGGTGGGGCGGCCACCTGGGAAGAAGGCAGCGACTTCTAATGCACGCGGAGGGGAGCAAGCTCTTACTGGTGGTCTAGCAGGTTCCGCGGTGAGCCAACCGCGATAGTGGCGGTGGAGACAGAAAAGGAACGGAGGATCACTCAAGCCGACGCGAGCTTTTCTCTGGTGAAGGCGGAGGGTGCTGGAGATGTAGTCCAGTGGCGGACCGCGGAGAGGAGGCTGGTCGGTCGGCCACACCACAAAGGTGCACAAGACTCGGCAAGCAGATGACGCCTGTCAAATGCATCTCGGTGGCACTCGGCGGTTTCGACGAAGGGTGGAACCGGCTGGTATTCAGGTGAGGGTTTCTCTTCTCTTCTAAATTTATGGTTGATGCTGGTGGTGGCTGCATTTTGGTTTGGGGCGGTGGTTGTGATGACGGTGACGGTGATGGTGCAGGGCAGGAGTCAGGGAGATGGAGGATGGTTCATGGTGATGCTGGTGTCGGTTTGTGTTAGGGATAATGGTGGTGTTGGCCTTGGTGGTCTGGGAGTGGTCCGTGTTGGTGTTTTTGCCTTTGGACTAGAAAAGATAGTCCCACATCGGCTACACCAAATGGTGAGTATCTCAATATAATGCATTGCTTGTGTTGAGGTGTGCACATGAGGTGTAGTGGGGCACAAGTTTGTGCCATGTGGAAGTATTTCTCTAGAAGGAAAAAGGATTAAATCCAACAAGGATGAAAGTTAATTTTTGTTGTGCGGACTCGGACTCGGACACGGACTCCAGGATGTCTCGTGCATGCACGGGAGTGATCGGGGGGTAGGCGTGGACTAGCACACTTCTATGCTGATTGTGGGATGATCTAAAACATCAAACTCTATTTTTGAGTATTGGTATTTTAGTCCCACATCGGATAGGAGAAGAGGTGAAGTCTCAACTCCACTCTATAAATAGAGCCCCTTGGCCTCCTTTGAAAGATGCACCAAGAAGAGAGAAAAGGGAGTCTATAAGTCCAGGAAGCCCGTTCAAGTCTCAAATATTGACTTACGAGCGTTCCAGAAGTTCTCCTGAACTTGCTGGTTCCTGGGAGCTTATCCGTACTGTGGGTATAGCTTTGAGCGCCGGTGTTCTACACCCCAGCGAGATCCGTTCTTCTTCTTCCTCCCTCTTTCTGTTGCCTTCGAGAATCTGAGACTCAACTATTGTTGATCATCTCTTGTTGCCTTCGAGAATACCGTCGCTTCTCTTTAGAAGTTATACGGTTCTGTTGCCTTCGAGAAACATTACGAAATAATCTTTTTTAGATTCTCGTAATACAACATCACCTTCTTTAGGGTGTTGTTGCCAGAAACATTGTCTTTACAATTGTTTCTGAACTCGTGTTTTTTCCATCGATTGTTCGTCAAGGGACTAACAATCTCAAAGCTATACGATTCGATGGAAACACTACAAGAAATTGCATTTTTAGCAACATAAGCAATATGTTGCGAAACGTTATATTTATGTCGCCAAAGGGTTTCTGCGACATATTTGGCTATGTCGCACATATGTCGCGGTAGCCTTGTCTGGGAAAGTCTTTGGCGACATGAAATCAACATGTCGCAGAATATAGTACCTTTTGGCGACATAACATATTTCAGATTCAAAAAAACCTTTGGCGACATGTGCCTTGTGTGTCGCGAAAAGGTCATACATTGGCAACATGACACATGTCGCCAAAAGCCTAATTTATTTATTTTACTTATTATAGAAAATACTTTCTGCTACACAATTTGATGTCGCAAAAGCTAATGTAGCCAAATATAAATACACTTCTGGCTACACAATTTGATGTCGCAAAAGCTAATGTAGCCAAATATAAATACGCTTTTTGCTGTACATTTTGATTTCACAAAAGCTAATTCATATTTTTTACATTAATTTTTATTTTCACTTATATTTTCCAAGATAAATTTAAAGAAATTGTTTTGAAAATAACTTTAAAACATTAAAAAATTATTCAAAGAACTTGAGAACAAAGAGCAACAAATTACGTGAACAAAACATGAATATAATATAATGTCTTTAAACATCTCTTTACAAAATAATCCATAATGCAATATTTTAACAACTTCAAGTAGCCCATATAGTAAAAAAATGTATTTCATAAACGTACTGTATTCAAATTAGACAATTATAATGTAGACATAACACATGAATATTTGATTGACTTTCCAAAAAAATAGCCTAGCTACAATAGATCTCATGTTATGAATGCCTTCCCCCAAAATTAGCTTTTGTCAATGTGTCTATTTGATCCTGCAAACAAAACAAAAAACAAAAAAAATGTAAGTAAAACAATATATATATATATATATATATATATATATATATATATATATATATATATATATATATATATATATATACCAAAAGAAAGTAATTTTATGCCCATAACTGATTCAGTCTATTTCAAACTCAAAATAACTATAGTTAATCAACCTGCGTCCAAGGGTTCCAAGTTTTGCCATGACTTTTCAACTCTGGAATTACAATGATAGAGAACTTGCAATTGGGAAGTAATCCACATTGTTCAGAAAGTTCATAATTGGTAATTCTTTAACAAAACATGTGTACCTAAATTTCTGAAGTTACCTTAATTGATCAAGCTCCGTCCATTGAGTCTCAGTATCCATACCCGACCAAGTCATTGAGGCCAAGGAGCCAAAGTAAATAGGCAGGTCAACGTAGGGAATATAATAGACTATATAGTTGTATATAAAATTCAAAAATGTTGATTTGGTCACTGGAAATATAATTCATGTATAATTGATGTTCATGAAAAATTTGAGTTCTACCACTGAGTATCAGTATTTTCTTACCGGAAATCAAATACTAATACCATTTTTCAATCGAGTTATTGAGCACTAACAGATACAAATATTAATTTCGTCACATGGTTAAAACAAAGGTATTAGGATTTCTACATGAACCTATTTTTGACAGCATTTTGCAGTTGTCCAATACTTAAACCTCTAGAGAAGCAGAAATGGTTCTTTAGGAAAAGCTATAAATCAGTGGTTAGAGCCATACTTATCATGCAAGACAACCTAGACCTTGGCCCTAACCAAGTACACTATAAAATATAAATACTGAAATTGCATTTCAAAAATAAAAGCACATGGTGAAACTATTCATACATTCGAAAAAAACGATGAAGAATTCAGATTAATATGAAAAAGGGTTTCAAAAATAAAATCATAGAGGATTTTCAATAAAGTTTGATTCATAGTGCTGCAATATTCATTCATACTAGGAGGTAGATAAGTTTTGATCATATCAAGCTAAGAAAATGAAAATTATATTATCAAGAGCGTTCAATTACAAATGGGCTGAGAAAGAATAAATGTGATACCACGAATATGATTCATTCAACTGAAATGATTATGATTTATGTTATCGCTTATTCGAAGAAAAGCGCATAAATATCATGTTTTTTTCTCTCTACAAACTTGTTTACCTGAGCTTTTTGACATCATTCTTTCCTCGGGACATCATTTTACAGAACCCCAATTGTGGAATAATTGGAATAAGTATCACAATACCTTATCATTAATTTTTAATAGATGCTTTTGAACTCCAAGAGTGACGGAATGTCAGCATGAGCCTCTTCAACGACATTATCACCTTCCTTTGGCTTTTTCTTTTCTTTGGACTAATTTTCCTTGACAAAATTTGTGCACGAACATAATCCAGGTGGTCCAGGCACAAACGAACCTGAGATGGGTTTAATTCAAATAATATTATAAAATACTAGAATAAGGACACATTAAATATCCCAGAGTACAAGTACAAAATTTCACAGACACCTTTATGCAACTTAACAAATTATATGCTTACCTATATTTTGAATTAATGTTATCGAAGTTCCATGTAATCTTAGGAATAGGTGGAGGGAATTTTTTACTCACAAGACAGTCATGTTCTTGAGGCTGCCAAGGTCCGGTAACTCCCCAGAGAAGTTATTCCCAGAAAGAAAGCTGCAGTACCAAAATGAATCAATTACTGCAAAATGTTGAGAACTTTTTTTTGACTACAACCCTACAATTAAATAGTTTTTAAGCCTACTAACAGTCTCTCCAAGTTGATAAGATTATTGAGACTAGCAGGAATTGGGCCTTCCATTTGGTTGTCCTGTAGAACCCTGCAAAATTTCCAAAATATGATCAAAATTATGAATATAACCATTTTCTCAAGAGAAAATTAATAAATTGAAGAGGGGAAGTGGACTGACAGGGACTTGAGAGTAATCATGTTTCCCAGTTCTTCTGGGATTGTCCCAGAAATCCGGTTTCCCAGAAGTGATCTGTAAAATCAGAGATAATAATTACCATAAATTCCACAATGCCAAGGTTGAATTTGGTTTAGGTCCCCTACAACTTCTCATAATTTGGTCGATATCACATGACTAAGTCATCTCAGGTAAATGTTCATGTAAAAGTTGGTATGTTGGTCTAGATTTCTCTAAGGCCTAGTTTGGTTCGCGGAGAGGAATGGAAATAAAATCAATTCTTTAGTATTTTCTTCCCTTTGGGAAAATACAGTTTCCATTGATTTTTCTTTTTGAAGTTTGGAAATGCCAAGAAATTTGAAAAGGAAAATGAATACTTCAAGGTGTAAAAATTGATGTAATACTTGTTCAAGCATGAATGCTATCTTTTCAGTTTTTGCCATGGCTCCAAATGTTCAACCTGAAGGACAAGTATCAGTGTGTATATAATTAAAATAGTTGCATAAATGTAAATTCCAAGTAAAACCTCTATTGGCACAAATATAAATTCCAAGTAAAAGTTATTCAATATAATAAGTGCCCATAAGATCAAAGTATCAAGCTAGTAGCATCAACTTACAACAATTTCTTGCATCAAACATGCAGCTTAACAGTATAATCTTAGCAAGTTTTTTAATCAGGCGTGCTTTCTCTATCTCGACATATATCTGGAAAAAAAAAAGAATAAACCAAGAATTGGTAAAATAATATGAATCAAAATTTATAAGGTAAACTAAGCTAATTGGTTAAAGTTTACCAGATTATAACTAAGCTAATCGATTCAACATGTTAGTCAAGTTTTATACTTGTTTCACGATAAACGGTGAGAAAATGATAAATAAATATGGTCTATTTCATAATTACGACACAGAGAAAACAATATAGAAGTGTTATATAAATGATAAAATCGATGATTCATAAATCACTCGTATGTGACACAAGAGCTGTCATAAGCTTCAATACATTAGTCAAGATGAATAGTTCTTTTCCTATAAACGGTGAGAAAATCCCCTTGTGCATAGTCAAACTTCATTGTTACTAGTGGTTTTATAATGTTTTGATTGATCAAACATGGTTTGGGAGAGGGGCTTTGGTATATTATTAATGATCACTGTATAATGGGTTCAGCCTTTGGATGTGTAGTCCTGTTAATTAAGCTAAAGTGATGTTTTAGACCTTTCCTTATTGAGTATCTATCCATTTGGATATTGCCCTGCATTCCTCCTTGTACACCATTGTATCAATATTGAGTTTTAGAGGGGCTCGAGCGTATACATATATGAGTTCTGCTCATTCATGTTCTGTCATCTGTCCATAGCAAGGACCAGTCGACTAGTTGTTTTGCCTTGCTTGGGTTTAGTATGGCATAAATTATTCAGTCCCATTTAAGTTCACATCACCCTCTTCACTCATGTGTCAGTCCCCATATTATCTTGGGTTCATTCAAGAGTATGGTTCAAGTTTTGGTATGTATCAGTCACTATTTGGATATTTCTGTCCCTCTCTTCTTTATTAGTCACATTTCTTTAATTGTTTAGTTGCTATAGGCCCTGCAACTCATTTCCATAATGCATTCAGTCATGTCCCTAATCAATTATATAAGTCCCTACCTTCCTATGTATATGGCATGTTTTTGAGAGGGAACATCATAAGGCTTGGTTAGTTGTAAGTACCAGCTGGCCCTTAATGTAAGATGCTGCCCTGCATAATGTATTAGTCCAGTCCTTAATTGGTATATAGGTACTAATACCCAGTCCCTTTTTTGTATTGTTCAGTCATATTCTATTCCTAAGTTCAGAGAACCAAGTGTCAGTCCACTCTTAACTATTCACATCTGTCTCCATAGTCTTATGCCATATCCTCTATTTGGTTAGGCTTGTGACATGTACAGCCACTGATAGTGTTAGTACCAGTCCAATTTACGTTAGGTTCAGTTGAGATTAAGGGATGTAACAGTAACAAGGAATAGAGTATCAGAGATTATGAAAGGACTCAAATATATAGGTTGAGTAAGAGGTCAGGTATTGGACTCAGTTGGTGTTTGGGGTGTGGTAAGGATGTTTGGGAATGGTTGAATAAGTGCATCTAGATAACATATGGGATATAGGTTTATATATATATATATATATATATATATATATATATATATATATATATATATATATATAATGGATATTAGTATACGTGAATATATGTGGTATATAGGTTGGCCTTAGTTGGCATAGTCCAGTTATAGGATGAGAGTTACCTCAACTTGGGCAATGGTATTGCTTAGTTGCCTTGTATTTCAATCTCTCCCTTACTAAACCATAACCATCAGGTTTTGTCATTCCTTCAAAGCTCTGATGTTCCTCTGTTTAGCATTCATGAAGATGAGACATATTCAGAAAATAACTTGAATATGTTCAACAGGAAATATTATAATGTGAATGATAGAGCAAGAAGAACTTGTATAGATGCAAAAGACTAGGAAGCAAAATGTGGACACAGGAGATAAAGAGAGTTCAACTACTATTCTTTCTTTTTTTTGTCCCTTTGTATCCTATAGTGTAAATTGTGTATCATATCAGGAAAGAATCTTGTATCATATAGTGTAAATTTTCCAGCATCTATTGATTTCTCAGAAACTTATTTTGTTATGTTCTGTTCTGTATATAATGCAAACTGCTAACTAGAGTTGCCCTTATCAATAGAATAGTTTCTATAGCTGCCAAACATAGAAACATAGTTGCTCTCTGATTGGATTTTTTGTTAAATACAGGTTGGTAGTACTTGTCTATCATCTTTTGCTAGGGTGGTAGTACTTGTCTATCATCTTTTGCTAGTTTGCAGTTATAGAATAGTTTCTATAACTGTTGTTTTTTGGGGCTGCTCTTCGTACACGAAAACTTGTACATATCAATTCCAATGTCAGGTTCACATAAAGTTGAATGACCATCTGAGTTTGGATAAAAATGTTTACCTCTAGATGGAGTAGTTTTGAAGTTTCAAACCACTGTTAGGTTGTGAGCTATAATGTATATGACCTGACGTAAGTCAAATTACATCGATAGCATCTATATTATATGCACATCAAGTCTAAAAATTAGGTGTGTATCGCAAGGGTGGATACAAGGTGTGTATAGAACTGAATAAATATGTAAATAGGCTGATACCAAAATAGTAGAGTAGGGAACTTGAACATAAACCTTTAATTCAAGCCAACTCCCCTTAAATCATGAACTGGTACTTAAAATATACTCAGGGGGTCCGTGGCTATGGCTATTTACGGGTGGAGGAGTTCAGGAGGAGGATGGAGGGGCCTACTTCCGGGCCAAGGAGTACTTCATGCCAAGGAGGAGAGATTGCTCGTTTAAGATTAGTTTTCCAATGGTAGTCTCTCCTCCCTCATCCATGGTATATATACTTCTTCTTCTTCTTCTTCTTCTAACATATTCTGCATCATATTCTGCAACCATTATAGTTAGATTTCTACGAGTGTTTGTGTCGTATATAACATGAAAGTAACCAGAGAAAACAAAATGGGTATAGCTAATAGGTTATTGTAATTCATCTTAGCTGGATCATCTTGACTTAATTATAGTTTAAAATTTCAAATTGCATTGTAGAAATAGTTCGTATCCTTCCTACTACTCATCTAAAATATGCTTGAGCCATCTATCTAGCACGGTATGTGTGATAACATTAGGTCGTAGCCAGGCCTTCTCTCGCCTAGTCCTAGATGGAACATGCATCAAGTTTTATTCTATTATACCCCAAGTAGTACCAAATCCCTTGCAGACAAGTTTGTGCTTGTCTGCTGACATTCTAGAACACAAGGATAAACATTGACACACCAAAAATTAACAGCCTAGTATACCTGATTACATATCTGCTGGTTTCTTTGCGAGTTTAGTACCTTATATAGTCATCAGAAAACTATTTGCATATAATATTCAAAGCAATTTGTCATATGTTTTTGACACTAATTTGATAGTCAACATCAAAGTCAGTCGTGTCTTCTTCGTCACCCTAGCCATGTAACTGAACAAATACTACAATAAAATTACTTTTGCTTGTGCCTTCTCTGAGAAGCATTGTTTGCCACCCATGTTTGTAAAGAAAAAGTTTGTGATATTTACCAATGCTTACTCGCATCCCTCCAAATCAGGTTATCACTTATGCGTACTATGCAGCTTAATGCACTTAATTAATTTGTCTATTCTTCGCATGACAATGTTAACTTGTACCGGTGTTGGCAGAAAGTGTTTGGGGAAAATCAACCTTGAGATGATACAATCTTGTGGAACTGCAATAATATATGTGATGGTTGGTTCGATTGGGCTCTGAACACAACTTATTGGGTCGCATTGAAATACATACGTTTATGATCTCAACTAAAGTGTTGACGTACTGCTTTCTTTTGTTTGCATTTCCATTGAGACAACGAAATCTACTGAAGAATCAGCTTTCTAGAGCTATTAGATTTCTTTCATTTCTCTTCCTTGAGAAATTTTTTTTCAGATTATCTTTCGCAACATGGAAAATCAGCTTTCTAGAGCTTTTTGAATCCTCAGGTTGGTACTATAGTACATGTGCAATTTATGTTTGAAAGTGAGTCGAGGAAAAGCCAATAACTGGTCACCTTTAGAAATGTTTTCCAATCTCATAGAACATAATGGTGAAAAGAAGTTGAATGTTTGTGAACCAGTTGGTAGAGATTGCAGTACTGTGAGCAAAGTTTGGTGGTGGTAGGCTCATCCAGCCCTAGTCAACAATGTTCTAGTTCCACGTTCCATACAACACAGATGGTCAAAGTAGATAAGGAAAAGTTGTACAATCTATGGCACTGTTTAATCTTGACCTCTATAAAAGCAACAGAAAAATGAATGCTCTAGTGGTTGTTCTATAATAAGAGAGAAAATAATTTACCCATATACCGCAACAGACAAATGGATGCTCTAGTGGTTGTTGATGCAATATGCATTCCCATCTCAACCTAGATGGATAGTACTATTCAATATGCATTAATCTGTTCATATTCTAAATCAAATGTCTTCTTAATAATTTTACAGGCCTTTGATACTAAATAATTTTGCATGCCTTTGATAAGTATCTTATATAAATAGGTGTAAGAGATCTTATTGAAATTCCTATGTAGCTAGTTCTTGCCTTTTCCATGCATTTCGTCCATGAAGCTTAATTCTTGTTGACTCCACCTGAACTATGACCAATTTGATATAGAATTGTAACCGGACATTAAAAAAATCAAGAAACCCAAAAATGGAGGTTATATGAAATGTAAACCTAACAATTATATTATGTATCTTTTTTGTATCAAAGATGGAGCCTAAATGTCAGCTATCCCACATTAGACCATAACCACCACAATAATAAAGTCCATCTATTATTTTTTTGAGCTTTCATTCCCCCAAAAATTGAAAATCAAAGCAAATTTCCTGATCAATTTAAGGAGGAATTGGTCCAATGAAAGGTGTGAAAATCAATTACAAAAAGTTGGAATGAGTGGAAATAAAAAAGTTATTTAGGATAAACTCTTGCATTTCCTGTTCGACTTCCTACCAAAGAATAAGGATGTGAAAACCTGAGTTTTAGGGATCCAGGGGTGAGAAGGCGACAATCGTGCCAGTAGGAAAGAGAAAATGCTCCTATATACAATGATGGTAGTCATGGATGTCATTTACATACATGACTATGAACTCGACGATGTTGCAACTTAACTCATCAAATAGTTGTAGTATATATCAAATTTTCTCATCAATTTACCAACTAAACTATGACCAATCTTGCTTGAGATTTAAAATCGATGGTGGAGAGTTTGTTTCGCTACCATCAATTTCTCAACAATGATTGGGAAGGGGCAAGTTCTCACCAAACAAAAATCAGCCACTCATGCTCGGGTAGAGAAAGACGAGGGTCTCCTCCGTCCGTGCTCGGGTACAGGAAGACGAGGGTCTCCTCCATCGTTGCTCAGGTCAAGGAGGAGGATGAAGAGTCTAACAGTCATCGGTGCACGCAGCGAGGCGGATCCTAATAGCGGCGGGGCAATCAAAACTCATAATTTTGAAGATTTTTGGAGAGAAGAACGAAAAAAAATCACAGAGATTTGTTTTAGGGATCTATTCTATGGGAAGAAAAGAAACATTTTAGGTGACTTTCCATCTGGAACGTTTTGCATCAATCATGGGAGGAGAGCATGGCATTTGAACACAAATTAAAACCCATCTTAATGGTTCCTAAAAAAATAATATTTTTTAAATTTTAGGAAAAATAATTTTAGGAACATTTAATTATTTTGAAAGGGAAATAATGTGTTTCAACACCTAGACACATTTATATACCATTCCAAAGCCCATATTTTAAATGTTTCAAAATGTCTCTTTTGGTGTAGTGTCCATAAATGATGAAATAGTATATAAAAATCAAAACTATATTTCAAAAGCGTGGCATAACTTTTTATGAGAAATATCTAATGAACTGATTCTAAGAAATGTTTCCTTAAATTCCCTCATGGTTGAGCTATAACAGTTAGAAGAAATAAAGGCAAAAAACAACAAGATGATCATTTACTTGCCATGTAGCTATCTTCTTTACTGAACACTACTTAGGCATCTAAGTAAACAATTAGTTCAGTCCCTTTTCTAGTTTGTGTGCATAAGAAAATTCGTGGCAATTAATCCTCGTATAGGGGCCATAGTATCCAAATACAAGTACTACACTTAGGAAAAATTTATCGCTAAGTCATAAAGATGGAATTTCATCCTTTTACTAATTGTCTCTACATGTGCTACATCTATACGATAGATGTCTTTGTAGTCGCCTTCAATTGTTTATTTAGAATAGTTCAGACTTGAATGATTGCACCACAAGTGATGTAGAGCTATACTTAAATGGAAGGATGTGTTCTTAAAGTAAATAAAGCTAATTAAAAGGTAAAAGGATGACTCTTAAATGCTCTATTGTTGTCGATACACGACACCTCTCCGAGAAAAGGTCCCCAAACTACATTATACATAAACAATCAAATTTTTGCTTTCTGATAGAAATTTGGTTGAATTAATTCTTCTTAGAATAACACAATTATTAAAACTAACCATAACATCTTCAACCGATATCCAACTATTTCCACATGCAATTCCTATATCAAAAATATACACTATACAATAAATAATGAAACTTAAAATCAAGAATATTCTACCTCAAAATTTGAGTTTCAATTCTCCGGCCTTGCCGATCGCCAACCCGAGAGTCGTGGTTACGATGGCTGGAACTGGTGTCCTTCTCCTCGTCGCAAGAAGCGTCGCATTCGGTAGCCCTATGGGTGCCGCCGGAGATGAGGCCTTGTCTACAGTACGGGTGGAGGTTGATGTAGGGTTTCGAAGGGTGGGGGAAGGGTTGGGATTTCTAGGGTTAGGGTTTGGAGAGGTGGGTTGGGATCTACGGTTATGAAGAAGATGAGGAGGAGGAGGAGGAGGAGGAGGAGGAGGCGGCAGAGAGAGAAAGAGAGAGAGAGAGTACATAGGATTTGATAGAGGGAGAAATTTGTTGTTGACGATTGCACGAGAGAGAGAACCCAAATCTCTCTTTTGGGTCATAAGGGAGAGAAAAAAACCATAAATATATATTTTTCATATTAAATTAATTAGGGTGTCATTTGCGACACAACACGTGTCGTTAAATATATGGTGGCGTTCTGCGACACGCAAGCACATGTCGCCAAATATACGGTGTCATTCTGCGACACATGGCCACATGTCGCCAAATGTATGGCATCATTCAGCGACATATTGATGTCGCCATATGTAGAGAATTTTTGGCGGGATTGCTATTTGGTTTCCCTCTATTAAACTTTGAGAGGATTTCACAACATACTAAAACTCATGTCGCCAAAACATGTAAAAATTAGCTTTTGGAGACATAAAAGACCTTATGTCGCTAAAACATGTTGCTAAAAATGCAATTTCTTGTAGTGAAAACACTTGTGCTTCGCTTGTCGATACCGGTTTTAACAAGTTGGAGAAATTCGACGGTGAACACTTCCAGATCTGGAAGCGAAAGGTGACTCTGAACCTTCAACTCGTGGATGTTGATCACGTGTTGGATGAGGAAGAACCAATCGTTCCAGCAACAGGATCTGCTGCTGTTCTAGCCGCTGCTACGAGCAAGCAGACGAAGTGGAAAAAGGATAACAGCATATGCAGGCTGCTAATCCTGAATTCCATGGAAGACTCTCTGGCCGAGTCCTACACAAAGAAGACTTCTGCCAAAGAGATCTGGGAGTCCGTGGGGAAGCTGTATGACGACGACGAGGCCCGGTCGAAGATGTTCATGGTTGAAAAATACCACAAATGGGTCTTTGAAGACGAAAAGACCATGCTGCCCCAAGTGAAAGAGTTCATGAAGCTGCGCCAGAAACTGGAGGACGATAGCATGCCCCTCGTCGACAAGTTCGTCGTTGGAGGGATCGTGGCAAAACTTCCTCCAGGATGGAGCAACATCTATGCAAGGATGCATAGGAAGAAGATGGAGATTAGCCTGGATAATCTCCTCAGTGAGATTCATGTTGAGGACGAAATGCGCTCTCAACAGAAGTTGGACGCCCTGTCCAAGCAACTAGCAACGGCGAATCTGGTTCAAGCCACCCGAGAGAACAAAGGGAAGCAGGCGGCTTCTCACCACAAGAAGAAGGACTTCTCGAATCTGAAAGTGAATGGTCCAGGATTCAAGCAACAGAAGTCCAAGTCCCATGTGACTTGCTTCAACTGTGGCAAGAAGGGTCACTATAAAAGTGAATGCAAGTCCAAGCCCAAAGAGCAAGGTGAGCCTAACAAGGTTTCTTTGGTTACTAATCAGGTTGCCATGATAGCACAGGTTGCAACTGTGGGGGCAGACTTGGACTGGTGGATAGACACTGGCGCGACATGTCATGTCTGTTCAGACAAGGACTGGTTCGTCTCCTATAAGCCTACTTCCGAGAAAGTCATGATGGCGAACCAGGCACAAGCTAAAGTACTGGGGATCGGGACGGTGGAGCTGAAGCTTACATCGGAGAACATTCTGACGCTTCAAGGTGTGAAGCATGTTCCTGCAATCGCTAAGAACCTGATCTCTGGGAGCCTGCTCTGCAACGCAGGCTTGAGGATGGACATCAATGCTGGCCTAATGGTGATGTCCAAGAAGGGTACTTTCTTCGGGAAAGCTTTTCAGACTGAAGGAATGTACAAGATTCAGCTTATTGTAACCCAGCATGATAATATAAATGCTATCACTTTTTCTGATTATTCCCTTGAGTTGTGGCATAATAGGCTAGGACATGTTCATTGTAAAAGAATTAACAGAATGTCTAGTCTAGGACTTATCTCCAAGTGTGGGGGTAAGGTAGAGAAATGTGAGATATGTGCTCAGACGAAGATCACTAGGAAACCCTTTCACAGGGTCAATCGAAGCACAGATCTTCTGGAGTTGGTTTACTCAGATATCTGTGACTTCAAACAATTCTCTACAAAGGCCGGGATGAAGTATTTCATTACTTTCATCGATGACTTCTCAAAGTATGCTTTCGTCTACTTGCTAAAGTCTAAAGACGAAGCATTCGAGAAGTTCAAGGAGTTCAGGGCCGAGGCTGAGCGGCAAACTGGACAACAACTCAAGAGGTTAAGGAGTGATCGAGGCGGGGAGTATCGGTCTCATGAATTCTTATCATTCTGCAAAGAACATGGAATCATCAATGAGACGACGGCTCCGTATTCTCCACAATCCAACGGAGTAGCAGAAAGGAAGAACATAACGTTGACAGAGATGATGAACTCTATGCTGTTGACTGCGGGTCTTCCAAAGTGCTATTGGGGAGAAGCTGTATTAACGGCCACTTTCATTCTGAACAGAGTGCCATATGCAACTTCCGACATAACTCCTCATGAACTCTGGTTCAAAGTCAGACCCAACCTGAATGCCATTCGAGTGTGGGGGTGCCTGGCTTATGTGAAGCTCCCGGATCTGAAGATTCAGAAGCTGGGGACAAGGACTACGAAGGCGATCTTCTTGGGGTATGCCGAGAAGAGTGATGCTCGGAGATTCCTTGATATCGGGTCAAACCATATCATCGAATCTCGCGATGCTGAATACTTTGAAGACAAGTTTGCAAAACACAAGAATATTGTTCTCGCGGATCTTCCGGAGAATGATGAGGGTACAAAGCAGACATAAGTCTTTAATGAACCAGTAGTCCAAGATGAAGCTGTCGTCAAGGAGACACCAGCTGAACCAGAACTCGCTGAGCCGTCAACTAAGCGAGCAAGGAGGCCGAAAGACTTCGGAGATGACTTCGTCACCTATCATGTGGAAGCAGATCCGCTTACCTATGATGAGGTGATGAAGACCAGAGATGCTATATTCTGGAAGGAGGCGATTGACAACGAGATTGACTCAATCACCTCCAATAACACATGGGTATTGGTCGACCTACCAGAAGGAGCAAGACCCATCGGATGCAAATGGATCTTCAAGAAGAAGATGAAAGCAGATGAAACCATTGACAAGTTCAAGGCCAGGCTAGTGGCCAAAGGATTTGCTCAGAAGCAGGGGATCGACTACTTTGACACTTATGCTCCAGTAGCTCGGATGACAACTATCAGATTGTTAATTGCTTTAGCAGCAATACACAAGCTGGTGATACATCAGATGGATGTGAAAACAACATTCCATAATGGCGAGCTGACCGAAGAGATCTACATGCAACAACCAGAAGGTTTTGTCGTCAGAGGTCTGGAAGACAAAGTCTGCAAGTTGATGAAGTCTCTGTATGGTTTGAAGCAAGCTCCCAAAATGTGGCATGAGAAGTTTGACAAGGTGATAAGGTCAAATGGCTACAGGGTCAGTGAAACAGACAAGTGTGTCTATACGAAGTTTGCTGACGGAAGAGGAGTAATCGTTTGTCTATACGTGGACGACATGCTAATCCTAGGTACGGATTTAAGCTGCGTCACAGAGACAAAGAAATTCCTCTCGACCAAGTTCAGTATGAAGGACTTGGAGGATGCCGACGTAATCTTGGGGCTCAAGATCATCCGGACAAGCACTGGAATAGCGCTGTCACAATCTCATTATATTGAGAAAATGCTCACTCGCTACGGGTATCAAGATCTTCCTTTTATTGATACACCGTACCGGAGTGATCAGAAGCTGGAGCCAGATTTGAGGGAAAGCGTCAGGCAGTTGGAGTACGCTAGCATCATCGGAAGCTTGATGTACGCTACTACTGCCACAAGGCCTGACATAGCTTTTGCAGTGGGAATGCTGAGTCGGTTCACTAGCAATCCAGGCGTTGAGCACTGGAAAGCTGTGAAGCGTGTTATGAGATATCTCAAGAAAACTCAGACATATTCACTTTTCTACAGCGGAGATCCGTTAGTAGTGGAAGGCTTCAGTGATGCTAGCTGGTGTTCAGATATGGAGAGCGAGTATTCCACAGGTGGATTCGTATTCGCCATGGGCGGAGCTGCTATATCGTGGAAGTCGAAGAAGCAGACTATGTTATCTCGCTCCTCCATGGAATCTGAATTCTTTGCATTGGATGCTGCTGCAGATGAAGCAGAGTGGCTTCGGGAGCTCATGTATGATCTTCCGGTGGTTGGGGCTCAGATACCGGCAATACCGATATACTGTGACAATCAGGCGGCATTAGCAGTGGCATCAAATGA
This sequence comes from Iris pallida, assembly GCA_029216955.1. Classification (NCBI taxonomy): domain Eukaryota; kingdom Viridiplantae; phylum Streptophyta; class Magnoliopsida; order Asparagales; family Iridaceae; genus Iris; species Iris pallida. Next base: position 1,670,909 of record JANAVB010005798.1, on the reverse strand, counting down.
ACTCTTCAACGGGAAGAAGAGGACTGAGCGGTTGAAGCACAGAGCAGTGAACGATCTCATCAAAAGGGGCGTCATTGCAGTGATTGATGTTCGGAGTCAGGAGAACCTGGCAGATCCGTTCACCAAGGGCCTCAAGCGCCAGCTGGTCGATGACACAGCTTGTAAAATGGGCTTGAAGGCATTCTGATATTGTGTTATTACATTCCTACCATAAAGTTTTATGCTATTAGTTCAAAGAGAAATCTACTAGGCATCTAGCTTTTGGTTCAAGGGAGGACTATTAACCAGAAGAATATCAGGAACGGTGGGTACTTGTCCTATGTGACATGGAGAGGTTACGGACCTACAACCACTGTTGTCTACTGTTGTTTTCTGCGGAAAACGGATCCTGTGGGAAGGTTGGCTTAAATGTCTTAATGAGTTCTCAGGCAGAGTGAATGCCTGGAGTGCTTTACAGGAAGCACGGTAGAGCAGCACTACAAGGAGTGTAACTCCATGCTACAGTGGGGTGACTCTACCATGAGGTTCCCAGGTAGGGGTAATGCCTCGGCTTTGCAAGCTAAGTCACAGCGGAGTAGCACCGCAAATAGGCAGGTAGCCTAATGCTGTATGATAATCGTAATAAAGAGAGGTAGACAGCACTACAAAGAGGACGATGTCCTCATGTTACAGTGGCATGACACCACGAAGAGGTACCAGGCAGGGTAAAGCCTCGGCTTCGCAAGCCATGTCATAGCGGCGTAACACCGCACGGAAGCGCAAGGCTTCATGCTGGGTAGTTTGGCACTACAAAGGGGCTTGTGACCTCATGCTACAGTAGTATGACACTACGATGAGGTACCCAGGTGGAGGAAAGCCTCGGCTTTGTCAGCCATGTCATAGCGGCGTAGCACCGCAAAGAAGCACAATGCTTCATGCCAATGACTCTTTATAAAGAACTCACCTATAGTGTATGGAAAGAGATATCAGGCCGTCTCTTGAGGGTAAGCTTGTAGACGCCCAAAATTATACACTGAAACCAGGCTGGCACAAGGCCTTCAATGTGCAGCCAGAAGCACAGTTGATGTCATTATGTGAGTAGGAAGAATTGCAGTTATGGTGCAGAATTCAAGGATTAGTCCATTCTTGTATCATGCTGTTATTTAACCTATGCGGGAAGATTCAAGTCGTAGCGACATCTCTCCTAATGCATGATGGACAATCACTGTGGGGAACGCTCAACCCATATATTGAGATATGTGGGGGATTGTTGGTGTTTTTGCCTTTGGACTAGAAAAGATAGTCCCACATCGGCTACACCAAATGGTGAGTATCTCAATATAATGCATTGCTTGTGTTGAGGTGTGCACATGAGGTGTAGTGGGGCACAAGTTTGTGCCATGTGGAAGTATTTCTCTAGAAAGAAAAAGGATTAAATCCAACAAGGATGAAAGTTAATTTTTGTTGTGCGGACTCGGACTCGGACACGGACTCCAGGATGTCTCGTGCATGCACGGGAGTGATCGGGGGGTAGGCGTGGACTAGCACACTTCTATGCTGATTGTGGGATGATCTAAAACATCAAACTCTATTTTTGAGTATTGGTATTTTAGTCCCACATCGGATAGGAGAAGAGGTGAAGTCTCAACTCCACTCTATAAATAGAGCCCCTTGGCCTCCTTTGAAAGATGCACCAAGAAGAGAGAAAATGGAGTCTGTAAAGTCCAAGAAGCCCGTTCAAGTCTCAAATATTGACTTACGAGCGTTCCAGAAGTTCTCCTGAACTTGCTGGTTCCTGGGAGCTTATCCGTACTGCGGGTATAGCTTTGAGCGCCGGTGTTCTACACCCCAGCGAGATCCGTTCTTCTTCTTCCTCCCTCTTTCTGTTGCCTTCGAGAATCTGAGACTCAACTGTTGTTGATCATCTCTTGTTGCCTTCGAGAATACCGTCGCTTCTCTTTAGAAGTTATACGGTTCTGTTGCCTTCGAGAAACATTACGAAATAATCTTTTTTAGATTCTCGTAATACAACATCACCTTCTTTAGGGTGTTGTTGCCAGAAACATTGTCTTTACAATTGTTTCTGAACTCGTGTTTTTTCCATCGATTGTTCGTCAAGGGACTAACAGTCCGATGGTAGTTTGGGTGTAGACGTAGTGGTAGTGCGACACGGGATGATGTTGTGTCTGGCATGTCGGACACGAAGAGGACTTTGTATTTGTACTAGAAAATATAGTGTATGGAAAAGGAGGACACATACACGATGCACGATTTGTGGTGGAAATTTTGGGTTGTGAATTTCATCATGGAAAGGAGACTCTCCTTATATAGGAGGTCGGGCTACTAGAAGGATAAGGATTGATACTAGTTTAAATCAACATTAGATAAATCACTCTTTTATTTAAACATTTTTAAATTAATGTAATCGAATCAAATCTCGTTTAAAACTTGATATCTTCATATTTTAAACTAACAAATCTACGAAATCTTCAAATTTTATTTCTGTATCCAACTAGATATTAAACCAATAAAAACTTAAAATATCTCTTTTGAAATAATAAAATAATAGTAATTTATTAATTTTGAAAATCAATATTTTATTCATGAATTAAATTTATGTACCTCACATAAATCTAGAATATTTATATAAATCTAGTTTCTAAATGACCAATAAAATTAAGTAGCCTTTTTACAATAAAAGCATAAAGTTTTGATAGTTTCCGATGCGATACTTTTAAAAAAAATTAGTACATAAAAAATAGAATATTTATCACATAATATTTTGAACCTATATTTCTTCTCTATCTATAAAACGTTTTCAAACAAATATGTACCTCGCACATATTCGCACTCGACGAGCTAATACGACAATCGCAAACTCGTACGCAACATTCAATTATGAAAAAGAAAATTCGATACCAAATTTATTTTTAAAAAAATCGTAGTAAAAATTTAGGGGGTTTACATCCTACCCAACTTAAAAGAATTTTGTCCTCAAAATTTTAGGAATAATTAGGATAGGTAGGGCTGAGGGAATAGAATGAATTTATTCGAATAAAAGTACGCTCAAGATATTAGACGAGAAGATAACCATAATATTGGACGAGTAGGCGAACGATATTTTAACGACAATAGGTAATTTCTATATCTAGATAAAAAAGATTTGACGGACGTTGATGTGAAGATGATCATGTGAATGCCACCGATCAATGCCTATTTCGATCAATCACTATCACTTGTCCTATGGACGTGCAAGCCCACAAATAGGCAATAGCTTTCTCTATCTCGAATTTTGATCACTAGCTCATTACTTTCGATTCAAAATTTACTTGCGGTTTTAATATCATTAGATCTTCGAATCGTCATTATCCCCTTATCTTGCTAATCTTGATTTCTTCTCGAAAATTGATATTCCATAAAACTTAAATTTTTGTAAAGCACATTTTTCTTTTTTCCTTAATTTGAGATTTATGAACAAAACTTAGATTTAAGCACTTTTTTTTGTCCTCTAAATTCAAAATTCTATAATCTTAAATTCATGAAGGTGAAACCCACCTCATCATAACTATTTTTTTTCTCCATCTTAGAACCTTCTCTTATAGCCTTAAGAATAAATATTTCGGTCTTCTACACTGGAGTAACCTTGTAATCAAAATATTGTGTTCTATTACCCCCTTTTTTTCTCCCTCAAAATTTGAGTCATAAAATTTGATTCCTAACAATATATTTTCAAGTACTACCTCTCATCATAAAATTTGGTAGTCAAAAACTTGCCAATTCAATAATTCTCATTTTTTCGATAGCAAAATAAACCGCACATTAATATGGCATTTGTAATCATCACATCATTTAATTCTTAAAGCGCTAAGAGTTTAAGAAATATCACTTCTTTTTTAAATCTAATAACTTCCAACACCTTATTTATCCTCCAATAAATTTTTTCTTAACCATGGATTTATCTCGAGAACCATTGTCAATTGAGAAGTCTACTATCATACTATCTTATCAAACTTACTTCATCTAATGGATTTTACCACAAAATCTCACTTATGGCTATAATCATTCGACTGCTACTCTCCTGTAAGGGTTTTCTAATCTAATACCCTTCTAACCGAAGGGTGTTATGATCAAATTTTCCATCTTTACATAAGGGAATCATATACGGAACAAGGTTGCATAAACTATAAAGGAATCATAGGAAAATATAAGTGAAGTAATTTAAATGAGAAGAAAAAATAAAGGTTACTAACATTGCATGAAGAGTAAAAAGGTGTTATGCGTCTAAGTAAATCAAGATAAGGTGTAAAAATAAAAGGACAAGGGTTAGGCAATCAAGATAAAACACAAAGTTAGAAATTTAGGGGATTAAGTAGATCACAATCATTTATTGGGTCGAAAGATTTGAGTCGAGGTTAAGTCCTTATCTGTTTTCAAAAAGTATATCGGTATCATGGTAAAGGTTATAATTTAGCCTCTTTGACCTGAAAGTCGTATCATAAAAATAGAGTACAAAGGGATGTGTTTGAGTGAGACATGATATACCTACATGAAGGTGGGATCGTCTAGGTCGTGCAAAAAACGCTCTGAATATCAATGTCACGGTAAGGGACACCAAAAGATATAATTAGAAAGTGGGTGTTTACGATGCGCTAATTAACACACAAAATAAAAGGATCAAGTTAAAGCACGACATAAAGATAATTAAGGAATCTAGTAGATCAAAGTAAAATAAGTTAGTGACACGGTTTCTAGAGAAAAGATAGTCTCCTAGATGGGGTACCATCAAGGAACGGTCTAACCATTATCAATTTCAAATGATTAGACGGTCATGAAATAGAATTGGTGTTGAGGGAAGGATGAGTAACACAAGGTAAGGTAATAGTCACATGTCTTGGTCGATGGTCTAGCTTGCTCGTTTATACAACTAGGGGAATACTTCGTGCCTATCTATCAAGTAGAGAGCGTTTTATCTTTCTAAAATGAGTGAAAGACAAAAGGCGATAAAGAGTTCGAGAAGGTGTTATTGAATACGAACACGTGGTTCAAAGACGACTGAATAATTCAAAGGAGAATTGTCAAGGCAGCCACGGATGAGATCCTAGAGGGCAAGTATATTTAACCATAACTCAATCCACGTAGATTATGAAGAGCGAACCAAGTGCACTTATGTTGATCAGACCATCATGTATCGGTTTTGATTAGATAATATGTTAGTGGAGGCTTCCAATAAATATTGTTCTTGATCAAGCCCGATAAAGTAGGCAAGCTGGCAAAAGTAGGCTATAAATAGCAACATTAGTCAAGCTAATCCAAAAATATGTAAGTGAGGTAATGGTGAAGGAAAAATATAAATAATTCAAGGCCCTTAAGAATCTAAGTCATTTTCGGTGTTTTTGGCCTATACCATCGTCCTACTGTCTTCTTGTCGAAGACCTTCATTTAACAAAATAGGTTAGGGTCCTCTAAACAGTCCTATTAGTGACCTTCCAATATACAACCTTAATGGGTCATAGAGTTAAGAAAGTGTTAGGTCGTGAGGCATCTACCCAACTTACAAGAGTTAAACTAGTAGTGTGATGAGACAGTGGGTTAGCTTATTAATCACTATCAAGCACGAAAGAAGAATAAGAATTTCAGTAGAAGGGATCAAGCAAGATGCAAATCAAGTGGTCAAGCAAGAGTTCGAAAATGATTCAAGGAAGGAAGTCAAGTGTATGGATGAGATCCTAGAATCTAATCCAATATGCAAGCTTTCTTGGTACGGTAAAGTAACCAAATAATTTATTTGGATCTGCATGGGCCACCACAAAAACATGTAATGCTCCAGTGCCAAAATACTTAGGACTAGGAACGTAGACATGCCAGCTGTATACATACGAAGTAAACTCCAATATATAGAACCATCGTATGTATACATAAGCTGTAAAATGCAGTAAACCACGAAACTAATCTCATCCACAAATAAAGAAGGATGAATTTATAAATCAACTCATGAATTATTATGTACAAATCGTTGGGCGGAGACAAATCCACTACAAACTAAAAAAGAGAAAAAATACATAACAAATGAATTTGTCGAGCGATGCGGAGGCGATCCAAGTGCAATCACCTCGGAGGAAGAGAATAAAACATGGCCTTGGCTAGAGCACCTGCGAAACATCACAAAGGCATACACCTAGAGAGATCACCAGGTCCTCAGAGGGACGTAACAAGATAAATAATATCATGCCATATAAACTGTGATATATAATAGAAAATAAAGGAATACATGCAGTAGGGTACCTAACCGTACTGTAGTAAATATGCAATTAAGAACAACCTTCACATATGGGCACTCGGGCGGTATAGCAGTGGCATCGTCCCTTCCTTCGGGAACCAGTTGCCTCCGGCCATAACGCTCGATAAACGTCAGAGGGAATCAGTAAGAAAATGTCCATAATGCTCCATGAACGTCAGAGGGAATCAGTAAGTAAGGTGAACCTGCGTCTCCAGCGGAGTTCTGGTACAATAACAATATATATATGTGGCCCATACATCAAGAAACTGTTCTTTCCACCCAATGCCTAGTAGAGTCACATCCATGACTCCTATGAACCTCTAAAAACTGCCAAGTCCACTAGCATATAATTCTATTGGCAGTTACTCCTAACCGTCGCACGCCTTATATGTATCGGTGGCCGGCCGACTACGCGAGTACGTGCCCTATACGTGACTCACAATACATGATAAAGTATGTATCAAGGCCATATACGTTATACCAATACCTCATCATCGAAAGGGTGGTCACTAAGCTAAGTCAATGCAAGAAAATAATATAGAAGCAAATAAAACGACCGATATAGTCGCTTGCACCCAAGTGTGACCTGGACGCACAGTGATATAAAAACATAGAACAAATATATGAAACTAAAAATAAATAACTAAAAAATAAGGTAAAGTAACCACAAAGTAAGGTGGCAAGGTATCTTGCCTGACGTAATGCCAGGTGTGGTGCAATGATCCAACATGTCCTGGTATGTCGCTTGGAGTGGTGCGATGATTCGACAAGTTTTGGGGTGTCCCATAGCCATGGTTGATGCGAAAATGGTCTGAATTTTGAGGAAAAAATAGGAATGTGTGATTAGTCATGTTCAGTTTGGACAGATAGTAAAATTTTGCGAAGAGAAGTATTGATACTATCTTAGAAGATATTTATAATATTTTGAAAATTATAATAGTTAAGAATTTTGATGTATAATAAATTTGGAAAAATACTTTTAGGGTAATAATCTCTATGTTGTAAATTGGATTTATAAGGAGAAAACTATTAATGTAACATGTTTATTGGTAAATATTTACAATCTAGGAATTCCTTTTGAAGACCAAACCTATTTTTTGTCAAAGTAATGTTTTAGGTAAAAGCTATGTACCCAAAATTAATATGACAATATACTTAAACATATTTGAACATACTAAGAACAAATATCAATATTTTTGGAAAACAAATTAAAATTAGATTGTAAAAGTAATATTAGTAATAATGATAGAAATTATTGTTGTTTGTCTTAACCATATATATACATACGTAGCTATTAATATATAATGGTGATGATAATATTAATAACAATATGAGTAATAATAATATTTATAATAATAACTAGACTTATAACATATATACTATATATTATAGGGTTTACAATAACTTAAATGCTGATAATAGTAACAACACTTCAAATAGTATACTAATATTAATATTTATATTTATAAAAATATCACTGCTGTCTTTCCTCTTCGAGGAGTCTTGGGCTCATTTTTAAAGAAGTAAGAAGGAAAAAGAGAAGAGAGTCAGCTAGAGGAGGAGAGAAAGTGGGTTTACCAGAGAGAGGCTCGGTGACGGGGCGGCCACCTGGGAAGAAGGTGGCGTCTTCCAGGGTACGCGGAGGGGCGCCAGCTCTTATCGGTGGTTTGGCGTGTTCTGCGGTGAGGCAACCACGGTAGTGGCAGTGGTGACAGAAAGGAAAGAAGGATCACGCGAGCCGACGTGGGCTTTTCTCCAGTGGAGGTGGAGGGTGCTGAAGATGTGGTCCAGTGGCAGACCACGGAGAGGAGGCTGGTCGGTTGGCCACACCACGGAGGCGCACAAGACTCGACGAGCAGATGACGCCTGTCAGATGCATCTGGGCGGCACTCGGCGGTCTCGACGAAGGGTGGCACCGGCTGGTGTTCAGGTGAGGGTTTTCCTCCTCTTCTAATTTCATGGTTGATGCTGGTAGTGGCTGCATTTTGGTTTGGGGCGGTGGTTGTTATGACGGTGACGGTTATGGTGCGGGGAAGGAGTCGGGGAGATGGAGGATGGTTCATGGTGATGCTGGTGTCGGTTTGTGTTAGGGATGATGGTGGTATTGGCCTTGGTGGTCCAGCAGTGGTTCGGTGGTAGTTTGGGTGTAGACGTAGTGGTGGGGCGACACGGGGACGATGTTGTGTCTGGCATGTCGGACATGGAGAGGACTTTGTATTTGTACTAAAAAAAATATAGTGTATGGGAAAGGAGGACACAGACACGATGCACGATTTATGTTAAAAATTTTGGGTTGTGTATTTTTTTCATGGAAAGAGCCTCTCTTTATATAGGAGGTCGGGCTCCTACAAGGATAAGGATTGATACTAGTTTAAATCAACATTAGATAAATCACTCATTTATTTAAACATTTTTAAATTAATGTAATCGAATCAAATCTCGTTTAAAACTTGATATCCTCATATTTTAAACTAACAAATCTATGAAATCTTCAAATTTAATTTTTGCATCCAACTAGATGTTAAACCAATAAAAACTTAAAATATCTCTTTTGAAATAATAAAATATTGGTAATTTATTAATTTTGAAAATCAATATTTTATTCATGAATTAAATTTATGTACCTCACATAAATCTAGAATATTTATATAACACTAGTTTCTAAATGACCAATAAAATTAAGTAGCCATTTTACAATAAATGCATAAAGTTTTGACAGTTTCTGATGCGATACTTTTCACAATTTTTACTACATAAAAAATAGAATATTTATCACAAAATATTTTGAACCTATATTTCTTCTCTATCTATAAAACATTTTCAAACAAATATGTACGTCGCACATATTCGCACTCGACGAGCTAATACGAAAATCGCAAACTCGTACGCAACGTTCAATTATGAAAAACAAATTTTGATACCAAATTTATTTTAAAAAAATCGTAGTAAAATTTAGGGTGTTTACAGGTAGGCACCATTGGAGTAGACCGTCTCTATGACGAATGGTCCCTTCCACTTGGGATCGAACTTCCAAGCCGTCTTCGTTTGCCATAAAAAAATTTAAAACATGTATTACAGAACACTAAAATTGATTGCAAACTCGCTTATCAAAAGTAAAGCCTAGAAAGAAATCCTAGGAAACAATCTAAGTACAATTGTTTAGTTTTGATTCTGGGGGGTGACGGTGGAGGCTCGAGAAAGTGCTATCAACTCTGTTTTACTCCGTGGACTATCTGATGCAATCTTTAGCTCGTGAAGAAATTGCTTTTTTCTTAAAGGTTACCAGCCTTTTGCAGGGATGTGGCACCCTGCTATTTATAATAGAATGTATGTTGAGCCGCATAGACGGCCTGCGGCCACGTGGCTAATTTGCACGCGAAGACCCGCTCTTTGGCTGCCATCTGTCGATTTGTTGGGATTTTGTTGCAGCAAATCTGGGTAGTTTAGGACTTGGTCAAATTGCTACGTGTCCTGTTGTAGGGATCATTATTTTTTTAGCCGCATAGATATCTCAGTCTTCGATCATGTGGGGTCGCATGAGGCTCATGCGACTTAAGTCGTAAACTTCCTTAGTCCAGACATAGCTTAAGGATTTAAGCCGCCTAGATTCAGTATTTTGGCCGCATAAAGCTCATTCGGCTTGGATCACAGTTACTCTTGGTTGCATGAAGTTTGGAGACTTTGGGGCCGCATAAGTCTGTGCCGTATAAGGTTCGTGCGGCTTAGATGACACTCTTCTGGCCGCATGAAGGCGTACAAACTCTACTTTTGGGTGACGTCTCATGTCTTATCTTTTTGTTGAAGTGTCAGAGCTATCATTTTTGTCTGTTTTGTCAGGACTTGTCAGCTTTATCAGTTGAACTGCTCCTCTTGGCCGTATATCTTCCTTCTGCAGCTGTTTGTCGACGGGCCGTATATGTCATCGAACCAGTCATGCGGTTTTCCTTCATACGGACCTGTTTAGCCCAAAGTACCTATGCGATAATTTGTAATCCGCATGAATCCCATATTTTTTATGCTTCTACAAGACCCCCTTCAAAGTTTTCAAATTGCAAATTTGGAATACTTTGAATAAGAAGCATGAAAATATGTCAAGCCGTAGGGAGTCTTCAAGTCGCAGGAAATTTTTCGAACTGCAGAGAAATCTTGAGTCGCAGGGAAATCCTGAGCCGCAGAACAAATCTTGAGTCGCAGGGACACTTCGAGCCGCACAAAGCCTGCCAGCTGTCACTGCTGCATTTAATTTTTCTGATTCGGTTGTGGATCTATTTTTGAGATGAAGCCAACGGTTACTGGGGATAAAGTCGCCAAACGTCGTAATTATCTTTAATGATCTCGAGAACCGAAGAGACGCTCGACGGTTATTAGGGATAAAGTCCCCAAACGTCGTCCCTATTCTTAATGATCTCCAGAATCGAAGAGTCTTTTTTCAGCAACTCTATAAATAGGAGTCATTCAAAGAGAGAGATTTTTCACTTTCACTTTCTCCTCCTTCGACTTCATCATTCTTTCTGCTATGGCTCCAAAAGCTTCCAGGTTGACTGGTGCGGCGGCCAAAGGAAAGAGACTTGCTTCTCCATCGAGAGCGGCAAATGGTTCTTCCATTCATTCCGACGTGCAACCCACTCTCAAGAGTAAGGAGGTGAGCAGACGATGACTAAAATTTTAAATGGCCATAGCACATATTTTTCATGCGCGGGCCTCTCATATACTGCCTCTGCTATAAGCCTGGTCGATGCATGCCCTTATCTCATCGGGACCACATGTGTTCTGTACGATAGGGACGCATAGACTGAGACGCATAACCGCTGCTTATTCGAACTTGAACTGCCTGACTGCCTCAAGATTGATCTGTATGAACATTTCATGACTGAGCCGCACAGCTGCCGCATGAGCACTTTATGATCGGGCCGCATGAATACTGTATGGCTGGGCCTCATGATTGTCTTGTGACTTATCCGCACGAGTATTGGGCCGCATGAGTATTTCATAAGTACCTCATATTTGAGCCGCATGGACACTTCATGACTGAGCCGCATAAATGCTTCTCAAATTAAGCTGCACGAGTACTTCGTGAAGCCGGCCTCATGACTTTGGGCTGCATGAGTTCTGTTTTGGCTAGGCCGCATAACTGGCAAGGCCGCACAGAGTCCTTTGTTATTATATGACTATCTTCTTTTCTTTGATTTTTGTAGCATCCGTGTAGAAGGCTGAGACCATTGCAAAAGAAGAGGTGCTGCCCCCCTTTCATCAAACAAGAGTCACCGTTTGTTAAAGAGGAAGTGATTCCAAAAGTTGAGGTAAAAGAAGAGCTGGCGTCCATCGGGGAGGGGATTGCTCTCAAGGAGGAGCCCAAGTCTGAGGGCAGTAGTATTGGGAGTTCTGACACTCCTGCCCCCGTCGAAGACTCCGGTCAGATAGATCTTTCGTATGCAAAATGGCTAGGGGAATGGTATATGCCTCAGCACGGCTATGATCCTTGACTGTAGGGATCCGTGGGCTACTATGTACTTGTTGTTTCCGGAAATATATGTAACTAGACGTTCGTATCTGCCTTTGTATTTTCGACTGTCTATAGTTGTAGTTCGCATTTTGCTTCTTTTGCAATCATTTACTGGAGGTAGGGTATGTTCACTCCATTCTGTATTTATGGCATTTTGTGGTGCTTGTACTGGAGGGCCTAATACAGCATTTGTAAAGGACATCCCACTGGGGGATTTTTGTGGACCTATTGCCCTTTTGTGTATCTGAAAATGCGAGCAAATAGATTTGAATGATATTTTACGGACCTACTACTCTTTGGTACCCTGATGGTGCGAGTAATAGATTAGGATAACTTTTGTGAACTTATTACCCTTTTTGCGTACTGGCAATACGAGTACTGATAATAAGTTGGGAGGAAACCAATATATTTACTCAGAGGTAATGAGGACATGGTAAATTTGGATCAAAACAGAGCCTTCCTACTCAGAGATAATGAGGACATGGTAGGAGTAGGCATAATAGGGGTACACAAAACAACTCAAAGGTGCTATCAACGTGGAAGTTCTATGCATTGGATGATTTGTTTGTGATGGATAGGAAAACAACTCAGAGGTAATATGGACGTGGTTGTTTTTTCCATTGGGGAATTTTGTTGACCTATTACCCTTTTTGTGTACTGATGGTGCAAGTAATAGATTAGGACAAGTTTTATGGACCTACTACCCTTCTGCGCATTGGTGGTGCGGGTAATAGATTTTGAGGCAAATTCTTGGTGGAGAAAAGCTATGACCAGAAAGTTCATAGATATGACCAAGAGATGAGATATGAATTCATTCGGAGTAGTCAGAGTGTAAGTTCAGTGGTACCTGAGGGTACATAACTCAACAATCAGGAAGATTTGAAGTGAGAGTGTAAGTTCAGCGATACCAGAGGGTATATAACTCACAATCTGAGAGATAGTTGGAAGGTGAAGTTTAGACATAGTATTTCTTGAGGAACTTGCCGTTGATGGGCATCATGAGCAAGTCTCCATTTTGTTTTGTGAGACGGTACACGCCGTTGGAGAACACGGTCTCGATGATGAATGGCCCCTCCCATTTAGGCTGGAATTTGTCGGGGGTCTTGTGAGTCATGACCATTGGTCTGCGAATGGCCAAGACAAGATTGCCAACTTGGAATATTCTTTGTTTGACTTTTTTGTTGAAAGCCCGAGAGATGCACGCTTGGTAGAGCTCTATGCTTTGTTGAGCTTGTAAACGCTTCTCATCTAATGCTTCCAACTCTTGTAGCCGTCGGCGGTAGTTATCGTCCGCCGTTAACCGGTAGGTAAGGGCCACTCGAAGTGAGGGGATCTGAGTCTCCAATGGGAGGACTGTATCGCTCCCGTAAACCAAGGAGAACGTTGTATTTCCTGTTGTAAAAGCATGGAAAAAATTTCAGCAAATATAGCTCCATACGCCCCAGTCAGTGTAACTCCATGTGCCCACTTAATGAAGCTCCATGCGCCCAGTCAGTATAACTCCATGCACCCACTCAATGAAGCTCCATGTGCCCAGTCAAGTGTAGCTCCATGCGCCCAAGACTAGTTCCCCCGAAATGAGGGCGCATAGCCTGAGACATGGCTATGTGCCCAAGCCTGACTCAGCCAAGGCCATGATCAAAACTTGCACCAAAGAGCATGGCCACGTCAGTCTCCACGAGCAGTCGTGCACCGAGGCATGCGGCCACGTCAACACCACGACCAACCCACGAGCAGTCGTGCACCAAAGAACTGTCGCTCGATCTCCATCGTTCCATTCCCCAGAATTCTTTTTGTACTCGAGGATCCTCAGCGCAGGATCTCTCAGGCGTACTCGATTTTTGGTGCCATATGCCAATAAAAGAAAAAACAGCGTTTTCTTCTTCTTCTTTTTGTGTGTGTCCACAAAACTGGCGACTATGCTGGGGACTACCTTTTCCTCTGATGAGAAAGTGGTGATGTAATCTGATACCAACAAAGTGGGGAGTACTCAGAAGATGTTGATCGTAATGTTCGATCAGCCGGCGTTCGAAAAGATGCCCTCGAGGGACGGCTCTACTCCCTCAAAATCAGCGAAGCCAAACAAGTCTCACAAAACTTGGATTCCGAAGGCTCGTTGTGCATATCCTGCTAGTGTCATTACAGATATGCAGCTGGATGACTCTGTCACATGGGCGCATGACTCTGCTACAGAAGTTCTCCAAACGGAGATGGCTCATACTGTTCCGGGCTATACTAGCCCAGTGACTTCTTCCCTGCACAACCAATAATAGGGTATTCAACACCCGAGACTTGGCAAAGGAAAACACTACGATGCCAAGAATCGGGGTGTGCGGCACTTTGGCCGAACCCGGCGAGGCTCACAAATAAAGGAGGCCAAACTAGAGGAAAACAGCGCTGCTCCACCAGGCACGCTCAAAAGGCCATGCGCCCAAGGGATTGTTTGGGCGCATAGCCCCAACCAGAACACTTCTGTCTTCAGCAGGATGGGCATCCAAAGCCATACGCCTAAGGCTATGTGCCCAGGCTCTCTGGATCCATACTATGCTTCCACATCAAGGAGGCTCAGACATGCTGTCAAGGCGCATGCGCCCAAGGCCAGTCTCCAAGGCCTATGCGCCCACAACAAAAAGACAGGTCCCAACGCATATAACACGGGGCTGTCTTCAAGGACATCACAGAACTTAGGTGTGGGGGTTGCCCCTGCACATGAACTAAGTCTGGATGCGCCTACTCCCCTTACGAACCCGCATGCAAAGCTCGGCGATACATGCAACATGGGTTGTAAGGCAAAACTCCCTTCCGCTGACTTGTGTAACATGATAAATCATAAGCATAAAGCGAGGGAGAACATAACAATTCATAGTGCACTTCCATGCACCAGTATTGTTATCAACTGTTGTTTCTCTAAAACAACAAGAGCACCTCAGAGAAAGTCCGTGTTTCGACGGCTACACTTCTCTGACGACGAGAAGCCACTATGTGTTTCATCCAACATGGCTTCGTGGGGTCCCCCTTACGGAAGCCCCAATCAAAGGCAGTGGACTACGAACCCAACTATCTCTTTTAGCTTTGCGAGAAGAAGAAGGAAAAGTCTACCAACAGATGGCCGACAGGCTGTCACATCCGAGGGAGTCTATATAGGCACTCGATCAAAGGCGAGATTCCGTATAGACGATGAAGATTCCCAAGCCGGGGGTAGCATTCCCTCAGAATCCAAAGCAGATGACCCTCACACTGGGGTAGCCTTCCAGAGGACGATGATCCTTCCGAATCTGATGGCGACTATCAACCGTCTCTACCTGAAGATGAAGGACTTATCCACTCGGAGACAGACAATATCAGCACCAGTTGTACTGCTTCCTCTGTTCATCCTCGTATGCTATCTACATACATGACGGACGGAGAAAGACCTGAAGAAGCCAATGATCATACTAGCAAACGGCTAGAGGGTCTTGAAACAGCATTCGCCAAGATCACTGATATGCTTACCAGTATCATGGCAGTTCAAGCTGCTGGGGCTGTTCCTCCACCTTAACAGAACGTCTCGGCCCACGCTAGTCCGGCTCACAGCAACAACCCTCCTTCACTACAAAAGGACTATCATTCTGTTGTGCCTCCTCCAAATCTTACGAATACCGGGGGTGGTCCTTCGCCAATAATGCCTGACAACCGTTCAACAGTCATTTTCCAACACCTGCTCAATCAACACGATGCAATTGATTCCTTGGTCGCTCGCCTCGACACCATCTCACACAAAGACGAGCTTCAGAAGATGGGGATATCTCAACCGCATCCTTCTGAGTGGGAGAACGCTACTTGCCCTCCTAACTACAAGCCGCTGACGCTGAACTCATTTGACGGGTTGACTTCTCCTTGTCAGCACATGATGTACTTCAACATGCAGACTCTGCACTTGCCCAGAGACGATCCGTTCCTGTCGAAGCTTTTTTTTAGCACCTTACAGGGGGTAGCCTTCGAATGGTTCTGCAGTCTGCCAGACGGGTGTATCAATTCATTCAAAGACTTGGAGAGGATGTTCCTCAACAGGTTTTACAAGAGCGACATGCATGTTAGCATGTCCACACTCATTGTGACCAAGCAAACGAGGACTGAGTCTGTCATCGCCTTCATCTAACGCTTCAGACGGCTTGCACTGAAGATGCCCTTCGACATACCAGACTCAAAACTTATGGATACTTGTCGATATAACTTCCTCCATACAGTAAAGTTTTGTCTGGGTATACATAAGTATGATACATGGCCCGCTTTTATTGGGGCCATTGATGCTGCTAAAAACGATGTTCCTAATATGGATCTACTGGGGTTGAAGACAATCAAATCCGAAAACAAGGGCAAGCATCCTCAAACTATCCCTGTTCTGGGGGTAAAGGGAAAGAAGTCCTGAAAGTCGACACATCCAAAGGAGCTTCCAATTCTCAGGGAGCCTCCGATAAGCCTAAGGAGACTTTCTCCTTCGATGAAGACAATGTCATCACCATCTTCTACACATTTACAAAGCGTAATAAGCGGACATTGCCTCCACCACGACGTCCTGCAGAGGCAAGCCAACTCAACGATCCCAAATACTGCCTCTATCATCAGTACGTGCATCACTCCACCAAGGACTGTATCGTCCTAAAGAAGAAGATACAACAACTTATCGACAGTCAAGTGATCAACCTCGAAGCCGAAGACAAGGTCGTATCTGCTAACATGTTCTCTCTTCAGTTTGGCGACTTTTCTCCTACAGAAGTCCCAGACGGCGTGGTCTCGATCCCCAAAGTGATGATGGAAGTCGTCAACCTACCACCAGCTCACAACTCGACTTTGGTCCCACTCATAACTAAATGTGGTGAGATCATGTGGGTCCACACAGACCTTATCCAAGAAGTGACGCAGGGGGTAGCGCCTCCCAAAGTAAGAAAGGGTAAGAAATTCAAGCCATGCCATATGGTATCCTCCCCCATCTACGAGGTTCTATCTGGCGAGATGCGATCGAGAAAGACTTATCTTCGAACATACGATCCCGCATAAGAAGAAGCAGTACCTCCTCAAGCTCCTGCTGCCCCCACAAGCTCAGAAGTCAGCCCGTCCAAGCCTCAAACCACGGACAAATCCAAGCAGAAGAAGACGCGGTTTGACAAATCTCTAAAGACGCTAGCCCCCGAAGGCATGGATCGGCCCTACAACTTTGACATACTAGCTCAGCTAGCCAATACACCTGCCAGGTTGCCTCTGTTCGATCTATTGCGACTCTCCAAAGAAACGCGAAAGGCCTTAAGCGAGGCATTGCTACATGCCGACTCTTACCTCGCTGAAGTCAAAGCTCCTGCTGAAGATCCTGTCTCCTGTCCCCACTGCCGTAGTACCATGGAAGTGGTGTCCAACATCACCTTCTTACAAGAGGACATGCTACTCAAAAATAATCGTCATGATAGACCCTTGTACTATACATGGTATATCGGGGCGATCAAGGTGGACCGCATGCACATCGATCCAGGATCCTCCCTCAACATCATTCCTAGAAGTTTGCTTCAAATTCTGGGAATCCTTCTGCACAAGCTATCCTCAACCAACACAACTATCATGGCTTTCAATGCGGGTCGAAGTCATCCGCTGGGCAAGATTCGTCTCAAATGTCAGATTGGTGATCTCCGAACGAAGGTTTCCTGCTATGTGATCGATGCCAATGTATCCTACAACGTCTTATTGGGACGTCCATGGATACACGAGAATATGATCGTTCCATCTACACTTCACCAGTGCTTCAAGTACATCAACAGCGACGGTGTCGTGAAGACAGAGTTTTTCGATGTTGATCATTTCAAGGGCATCGAAGCTTACTATGGAGATTCGGTACTTTACCAGTCTCAACCCTCCAAGGATGATGGCAATAAAGCTGATAATGAAGCTGAAGCAAGTCCATCCTCCAATAATGGTCCTCTGATTATCCGAGTCAAAGGACGTACTACTCCAAAGAGTACTCCGAAGCCTATTACAATCTGGATGAAAAAGAAGAACCCTGACAAGGTCAAGCCACTGACCATCATACTTAGCAAGACACCCCAGGAGGAACCTACTGATGCCTGTCCCACCAATCCTGAAGAATTACCCTACGTGGTGAACTCGGCCAAGGCTGTGGCTCCTCTTCCAGAAGATGATCCTCTCAATGAGTATATCAATACGCATAATAATGTACCTTCAGCGGATGATGTTATCCCTGAAGAAGAACTTGTGTATTTCCTTAGTAAAGGTTTATCTTTGAATTACTCCGATGTCTATCAATCTGTAAACCACTACATAGATACGATATACGCTCTAGAGAATGGTATAGGACCACACCTCTACATGCCAGTCACAATATCTCACCTGCAGGAAAAAGTTTATCCTGAAGATATCCTCTACTTCATCATTCCAGCCAAAAAGAAATATGAAGAGCTAATCATCTTCGGTCGTATAATTGGCGAGGGAAAGTTTGTACCAGACTCTACTTCTCCCAAGCACAACACAGAAGCTGACTACGACTCTGGGAAAATACAACTTTTTCGGTATAGTTAGCAGGCCAAGAATATCATCCAGAATATGGGATATGACATCAAAAGCGACAAATGGATAAATTACGGCCGAAGACAACGGTTGCCAATACGACACTTTGCTCCCCCGACAAACCTGAGAACTACTATCAATGAAGTGGTATTGGTTTGGGCTATGTCTCCCCTCCAACAACTCTCGAAAGATCAGATAATGAAGCAGATCATTGTTCTCATTCTTCTGATTCCTCCCTTTGGGACTCAGACTCCAGCATCGACGACATGTTCAAAGCAACTCTGTCCGTCAACATGGTTTCTGCCGACCAAATTACAAACGATGTCCAATCAATCGAACTCGAACAATAGGCTCAAAAGATGGACACCAGGTGGGAGCTACGCTTCAAACAATGGGAACCACCTACCGAAGATGAAGTCATCCAAGTCAATCTAGAAAATGAAGCATCCTTCAAACTAATCTTCATCAGCAAAAGCCTATCTGGCGATGAACGCCAATCTCTCATACAGCTTATAAGAGAATACATCGACGTCTTCGTATGGAGCTATGAAGACATGCCAGGCTTGGACCCTAAAGTTGCCGTGCACCGCCTGAATATTTTATCTCAAGCTAAGCCAGTAAAACAGCAACAACGACGATTTCGACTAGACGTCATAGAAGCCATCGAGAATGAAGTCAAGAAGCTCATTGCTAGTAGATTCATTCGCGAGGAACAACACCCAGACTGGGTTGCCAACATCGTGGCACGGATAGTACAGTGGCGTGCTTTGACTAGTGTTTAGCCATGGTAAGGAAAAGCCGAGCCATACGATTGTTCTAACTAGGAAAACCAGGCCAAGTTGCGACTTAACCCCTATAGAACATTTTAATTATTTATTAATTAGATTATTAAATTTTAGGGAACCCGGTTGTACCGAATTAGTCCAGATTGGACCCAAACCAAGCCCAAGCCTATGTAGACATACTTTTAGGTACGTGCAAATATTTCCTAGCTTTCTGGGTGAACTTAACGATATTTTCTAAAAATTTGGTTATTTATACAAAATGGGTATTATTAATATTTAAATAGAGTTTTAGAATATTTGTACAATTTTCTAGGGCCAGATATGTCTACCAAGACTCTTTGGGTTATTTTAGTGGGTTATTGGTATTATGGAGTTTATTTAGATATAAAGATACATGTGTGTATATATATGTATATATATAATATGTGTGTGTAAGCATATGTGAATATGAATATATATGAATATATATTATATATGTGTATGAATATAAATAAATATTATATATTGTGTATGGGTACGTATATATAAATAAATATATATATATATATATATATATATATATATATATATATATATATATATATATATATATATATATATATATATAGGTGTGTATGTGTACATAAGAATATATATATATATATATGTATACGTGAATGTATATGTAAATATATATATGTATATATATATATATATATATATATATATATATATATATATATATATAAATATATATATATATATATATATATATATATATATATAATATATATATATCGTAGGGGATCGAGATTGGATAGGATGTTGGTGACTCCAGAGTGGCTTCATATTGCACCATTGTCGAAGGTGGAACATTTGAATAGGGAAGAATCTGACCACGCACCATTACTAGTCAAGCTACAAGCTAAGAATGAAGGAGGGAAAAGGCCATTTCGTTTTCTTGATTTCTGGGGTAAACAGGAGGGTTTTAAGGAGATTGTGGAGGAGGCATGGCATTCCATCTCTCATCGGAATGGCTTGATTAGGGTTAGCCTGAGGTTGGCAGCTTGTCGAAAGGCTCTATCTCATTGGAGTCATAGTCACTTTGGTGATATTTTCCAGGAAGTCAAGGTAGCGGAGGATCAGGCCCTTGTAGCGGAGCTTGCTTATGAAGCGGATAGATCAGTGGCTAACAGGATTGCTGTGGATAAATCTGTTGCCTTGTTAAAACAAAAGCATTCATATGTTGACTCGTTTTGGAGACAAAAGGTGTGTCTTCGGTGGGATATGGAGGGCGATCGAAACACTAAATATTTCCATGAATGTGTTAATAGTAAGCAAAGGAAATTACATATTCATCATATTCTAGATGAGGAAGGGGTTAGCAAATCTGAGTTGAAAGATATTCAGTCCTTGGCAAACTCCTACTATGAAGAACAGTATAAGAGTGTGCATACTGAGGAGGATAACGACCTTATAGAGGTTATTCCTCAGATTTTGACAGCGGCGGATAATGATAATTTGACTGCCAAGCCAACAAAGGAGGAAATTCTTCATACTATTCAGAGTCTCGACGTCAACAGTGCAGGGGGGCCAGATGGGTTCACAGCTACATTCTTTCATTCCTGTTGGTATATCAATGCGGATGACGTGGCAGAGGCGATATCACTATTTATGGACGGATTTGAATTGCCCAGGACACTCACGAGTACATCATTGGTACTTATTCCTAAGCACACTAATCCCAGGTTCATGTCTGACTTCCGTCCTATTAGCTTATGCACTGTCTTCAACAAAATTATTTCCAAGCTACTTGCTCTTAGACTAGCGACTATATTGCCTAGCCTCATTTCCTCCGAGCAAAGTGGTTTCGTTAGAGGAAGAGAGATTGTCGATAACATTCTCTTACCCCAAGAGATGTTGAGCTTAATGAACAATAATAATAGAGGAGGAAATATTGCCATTAAGTTGGACATGACCAAAGCCTATGATAGGCTAGATTGGTCCTTCCTAATGCAAGTGATGCATAGATTTGGATTCATTGAACTATGGATTAGTATGGTGTTTCGATTAATCAACAATGTATGGTACTCTACTATCATTAATGGTGTCTCATCTGGCTACTTTAAAGCTTTTAGAGGAGTTCATCAAGGGGATCCACTGTCTCCAGCCTTATTCATTATTGCAGCTGAAGTTCTGTCAAGGAATTTAAATAAAATGGTGGAGAAGGCATCATACAATCATTACTATGTTCCAAGTGGTTGCCCGGCTATTACTCATTTAGCATTTGCAGATGACGTATTACTATTTTTAGCGGGTGATGTTAGAACGGTGCAGACGATTCATGGAATTTTACAAAGGTATGAGAAAGCCACGGGTCAGAGTATTAATGCTGCTAAATCTTCCATATACACTGCACCAACATTTGATAGAATGAAGGAACTTCAAGACATTACCGGTTTTGCAATCCAGCATCCACCTTTCACTTATCTCGGTTGTCAAATGGCTGTGGGTATGAGCAGTACTATACTATATGAAGAGTTGCTGACAAAGATTTGGAGAAGACTTGAAGGTTGGCAACAGAAAATTTTATCGTATGGGGGTAAGTTAACTCTTATCAAATCGGTATTGTTATCCATACCCATGTATACGATCGCTGCTTGTAATCCTCTGAAGTCAGTCCTTAACAAACTTGAGGACATGTTCGTTCGTTTCTTTTGGGGTTCATCGGAGGGTGCTCAAAAATACATCTGGTCGAGTTGGGTTTCTATGGCGAGACCTATTGAGGAGGCTGGCCTAGGGATTAGAAGCATTAGAGAGACCATGGATGCATTTACGTGTAAGTTATGGTGGAAGTTGAAAATGCAAGACGGGCTTTGGCAGAGGTTCCTCAAGGCTAGATACTGCAAATTTCAAAACCTTGATCTAGTTGGAGCTCCGCAGAAGTGTTCTTCTGTTTGAAAAAGACTATTACAAGGCAGGGATATGGCAAATCAACATATGACTCAGCTGGACAATGGAGAATGGATTTAGAACGCTACTGCTAGCGGCAAATTCACTGTTTCGAATGCTTGGCGTACTATTCGAGCCCCTTCTCCGATTAATCCAAACTTCAAACATATTTGGAACACTTGTATCCCTTACAAGTGGTCCATTTTATTGTGGAGATTGATGCATAATAAACTCCCAACGGATGACATTGTTCAAAAGTTCGGGCATCGACTAGCTTCTAAATGTCACTGCTGTGAGAATTCTTCAGTCGAGATAGTGGAACATATATTCAGAGAAGGTGTGTTGGTCGGCAAACTGTGGCAAGCTTTACAAGTTGATCTCAATGTCCCTGCGCTGCAGTTGACATTAGTCGGTATGTTTGACAGATGGTGGAGGACTCCTAATCTTCATCTCAAGGAGATTGCTGTGGCGGCGGTATGCTGGGTCACATGGAAGAACAGAAATAAATGGAGATATGAAGAATATCAATATTCGGCTGATCAGTTATTGTATGAGACCAGAAGACAGATCGGGAAAGCACTGAGAAGATGTACGCACAAGCCAAAGATTCCGAGTTCTTGGACTGTTATAGGCATTGGCTAAATGCTTTGTATTTCTTTTCCTGATCTTTAATTCAATAAAATCAGCTGGTTGATCAAAATATATATATATATATATATATATATATATATATATATATATATATATATATATATATATATATATATCTATATATATATATATATTATATATTATATATATATTATATATATATATATATATATATATATTATATATATATATATATTTAAATAGGCGTACATGTGTGTGTATGTATAAATATATTATGTATAGATGTATATGTGTATATATATATATATATATGTATATATATACATAGGTATTTATGTGTATATATATATATATATATATATACATATATATAAATATATGTGTATTAGTTATATAATAGAAAAAGAAAAAGAATAAGAATAAGAAAGCAGCAGCCTTCCCAGACAAACAGCCCGGCCCATGGCTCAGTCTCAGCCAGGGGCCCAACTCAGCAGCTCTTTTGTACCCGCACTGTAGCACGGTATCAATCCCGACCCTATGCGCATAAGTATATATGCACAAGAGAGAAAACCCTAAGCTTAACCTTGCCGACGCCACAACCTACGCCCCTACGACCTCTGCACGCGCCCACGGCCACCGCAGTGCCACCATGCGCGGCCGGAGTTAGCCAGAAATGCACGCGCGCGCGACAGCGGCAATAGGACGACAGCAGTAGTATGCAGCGTTCGGGCTGCCTTTGCGCCAAATTTTTGTCGCGTACACACGTTTATTTCACGAACCAGTTGCTCCGGTATGTTGACAACCCATACGTCTTTAATTCCCTTCAATTATATTGTATCTAGATGCCCTAGGTTGTCGGCAAAACGACGCTAAACTCGATCGAAAACCTGTCCAAAAATAGGGTATATAACAGTCCATTCAAACACGTTTGACGATCGATTTTGATCGATCCAGTACCATATTAGAAATTCTATTTTAACAAAGTTATAGACAACATATAGGACTCCATGACCCATTTTGCAGAAGTTGATTTCATTGACTATGCGCCGAGAAATCGGACCCCGAAGTTTACCGAAAAACTATTTTCAAATCTAGAAAATCCTTCGATACGACGTACGTCCCGCCAATTCGGGCAACGTGGTCTTGAACCGAAATCATCAAAAGGTGCGTATCGGCTTCGTGGACTTATGGGCTTTAACGGAATTCAAATTGGTCGCGTGTGCGTGATGAATTTGATACGTATCCGTCGATATTCACCGTATCGGCCTATGTACAAATTTTCCAATAAATTTTCCAATAACTTTGTGCACGCTCATCAGATCGAGACGAATCTTGAGCCAACAGAACCGTATTATTTTTCTGGTCCTGTATGCCAAGTTTGGTCCAATTCTGAGAAAGTTGATTGGACCGCCGTTTTGCGGGCCCTACGGTCCGATTCAACGGACAATTTTGTGTACGGCTCGTCGGAATCAAACTCTGGACATACGGTTGGGTTAGTATCGAAAAATCGGACCTATTAACATTTAGTTTGATGACTTTAGAGACCATTAGCTCTGGCACGCTTTTCGGTGCAAAGCGGGTCCAACGGCTGACACCGTTTTGACCCAAAATTATCATTTTGGCCCTGTGTCCAGAATTAGACTTAAGGACAGGCAATCCTAGCTAATTTGACTATTTTGAGAATGTTGGTAATGTTTATTTCAGTATCCGAAGACTTATTGCATGTGTTGACTCTAGTGACTTATCTGATGTGGTTGTATTATCGGTTTTACCAGCAAAGGACCTCAGGCAAGTGTACTTTTTGATTGCTTTCGATTCATAGTAGTCTTATTATTTCATGTTTATACATATGTCTTGCTGCTCGTTGACACGCTCGTCACACGGAGTAGTCGGGAGGGAAAATATCTTAGTAGACATGTGGACTACCCAGAAATATTCCCAAAATGTCTATTCTTGCCTGATAGCACCTGCACACGACACGTGCAGGGTGTCGGATTTACCCCCTAGCCGTTCACATGTCGAAAATGATATTTCACACCACATAGATTGTTGTCTTTTATTTGTTTTCCTTGTCTTCTTCATAACTTGTCATGTCATCAGTTACTTTCTAGTTTTTATTTCTCATATGTTATTTTCATGTCTTGTTAATTCTGTTGTGTTTTTGCATTGCCGTCAGTTTGTGTACTTGTTCCATTCTTGACTGAAAACCAATATTTTTTAGGTTTAGCCGTGATCACTCTTAGCACTGGAAAGGCATGGGTATGCTGAGGTCGACCTAGATAGTGGGACTAGCTGTCTTTTCTATATTGTGTCTTTAATTTTAATTATAGAAAATATTGTAATAAATCTAGAAATGTGAACCAGTAATAAAGTTTATTTTGAGCAATTATTTCTTGCGGGCTTGATAGCGTTCTACCGTCGACTCTGCGGCGTAGGATAGCTTCGACACGTCTCGTATCCGAAAAGCGGGTGCGGGTCGTGACAAGTTTTTATGGTGACCCTTGCAGGTCAGTTTTTGCAAATTGTGCGAACTCGTGGTAGTACCATATTAGTCGTACTACTGCGAGGCTGCGACTAGGAAATGCTCATTCACAACTAGGAGTAAATCAACTTTAAGAGAATGGTTAGGACTAGGAGTCCCTTTTTTTTTAAATTGACATTTGGGTAGTTAAGGTTGCTACATAGGTCTCACTAGATGACTTACATAGAAGGATACACTATTGTATTTTGATTTAACGGTAATTCTCAAGATGGTAGACTCGTAACATCTTCCCGAAACTTTGAAAGTAGCACTTATTCCTTTTAGTCAAATTAAAGTGTGATTTTTTTTGAATTTTATAAATATTTATTATAGAAGGCCTTAGTCACGGTTAAGTTTCGGAGTGCAGGATAACCAAGAATTTTGGCACTGAGAGTGTGGTCGAGTGCTTTGACTAGTGTTCTAGCCATGGTAGAGGAGGCCGAGTCATAGGTGTGTACTAACTAAGAAAACCAGGCCAAATCATGACATAACCTGAGGAAAAATTTAATTATTTATTATTAAGATTATTGACCTTTTAGAACACCCAGTTGTTCCAAATTAGCCCGAACTCAACCCAAGTCCTGGTGGTCATGTAGTGCAACCAACGTCGTCCAGGTAGCTATATAGTTGTGTATATATATATTGGTAGTCCATTTCTAGTATTGGGAATAATTTTTATAAATTATATATTGAATATAATATATGTATTATTGTTATTTAAATTGTATTTTCTTGGAAATAGGATAACCTCCTCTTGGAATGATAATTTGGGATTTTTGGGATTTACTTAGGCTACACCTATATATTTTTGCATGAATAGGTAGACATAGTGATTTATACATATTTTTTCCTTGATCTTGAATATTAGAGAAATATAAATTAAATATATATTTCTTTTGCCTTCGGCCTTTTTCTCCTAAATAATGATCATTTGTATAATTTTATGTTACGTCTTTTCTAAACACCACCATATCATCAGTTCGTATCACTTATATTCTTTTCCTTGGACCTAAGGAATTATTTTCAAAATAACTTCTCCCTCATTTGTTTACTAATCTCGAGTTAAGTTTTTAGATTCAAAAGTTTTTCACCCAATCGTTGAGTATTGAATACCCGTGAAATAAGGATTAAATTTTTTTTACTTATCTCGACTTCGATCATCATCCTACCTAATCAATTGTTTTTCTTTTCAAGAAGCTGAATCTTATACTTGAAGAACAGATAATTACACTTTTCTATCTTTATCAATTTGTATGATATTTTAAACTCCTTTGATATTCTTGGAGGATATAGTGGGAATAATTTTGATGACTTATGATGGCAGACAGCTGCGAACTGTCGCCACTTATTTGAGTTATGGAGACTGTAGTTTCACTACAGCCAGCAGCGCACTGGCGAGGCATGATCCCTAAGTTGAAGTAATCTTGAGTAAGTATAAGTTATCGAATGTTGTCAAAGCTATATCTTGGTCGTCATATCTCTGTCTTTAAGTTGTTATATCCAGATTAGATAGAGTTGATAGGGTATTCGTTATAGTATCCTTGCTTGAGTCGTGGAATCAAGAGTTTATTGCAGCTAGTTGTACACTGGCGAGGCATAAATTCTCGGTAAAATAACTTCGATCATGTTTGCGAGTTTCGAATACCATAGAGACTACGTCTGATTAGCATATAACTATGAAGTTTTCAAATTGGTTTGTGCCTATTCCTAGTCACAAATCTTCTCAATAAATCGGTAATTCTCCTTTCCTTTCTTATCCTTCTATTTTTCTGATTGTCACTTTTAATATAATTTTGACTGAGTTCCTAAACCTATCTAGATTTTGATTCTAAACTCGTGCCTAAATAATCGTGGATAAATATCCTAAGCATATCAAAACAATTTTGGATTTGATCATCCTTAAACAATCTCGATCATGACTAGACTCCTTTTATCATAATTCGGTCGAGTCTAATTCGTATCCTTTCCTTGGTTTGATTCTATATACAATCGTTCATGATTAGAATGATTTCAATTAGATCACCCTTAAATATTGTATATCACGACCAAACTATTTGATTCTATTTCGGGCGTGCCAATTCGCCTGTCATCCTAGAATTCAATTCCATGATGGTGCCTAAATAATTTTGTCCAACTAGTTGTTCGTACCAGGATGATTTCAATTTTCATCGATCTTAAACTATTTTATCTAGACTAAATCGTAGTCGTGTCTATAATTTCAGCTAAATCATAGCTAAGGTTATACCTTCGTTCCAACTATGATCATGACTAATTTGATCATGATCATACTCGTGCCAACTTCCTATTTTTACCCTGCTTTGATTACTTGTACAATTAGCCTTGATCGTGACTGTCTCTTAAATACGTCTAAAATCCTGTTTAGATTTCATCAAAAACTTGGGTTGTTCCTTAAAAAGCTGGTAATGACTCAACCATGCTGACCATAGATTGGTCGTGCCCAATCATTTCACTCTTGATCGTTCTTAAAAATAATTGCTTGTCATCTAGACCATTTGACCGAATACTGGTCGTAACAAATCATACTCTCCTTTTTGTTTATTATCTTTATTATTTTACGTGTGACTAATTAGATCATGAATCATATTACTCCCTTGATTATACCATTCGTCGTTTTATCCATATCAATTAAAAATTTTGGTTTCTTGATTATTCTTCATAGTCGTGCCTAATCGTGCTCTTAGAAATTCGAGGACAAGTCATTCTAAGGTGAGTAGACTGTAAGCATCCTAAAACTTTGAGATATACGAGAACTATCGATAGATTGGAATAATTTCCATTAAGATGATAGTTAGTGCCCCGTGGACATCCACTTTCCATTTAGATCATTTTGTGTCCCCGGTTGTGCCATTAATATTTGGAGCACGAGACCAGCTGTTACCTTCCAATAAATTTTATATACAAGATCTAGGTGAGTCAACCGTCATCTAGGTATATTATGTCCCACTCAAACCCGTCCCCTTGTACTCTATTTTGTGGTACGACTTTCAGGTCAAAAGGACTAGCTATGACCCTTACCGTAATACTGGTATACTTCCTGACTTCCATTAGAGCCTCGACCCCGACCCAATTCCTTCGACCCAATATATGGTTATGATCTACTCGAAGTCCACTACGAACATGCCACTAGTGTGCCACCCAATTGAGGTCTCATGTGCTACTTAAACACAAAAGTCACTGAAGGCGTATGTTTGGGCTTTAGGAACCTAGCTAACTAACCTGACTGGCAACTAGCTCAACCACTTGGGTAGAAACCTATTCTAGGTTACCCTAACCTAGTAGAAATAGTTTTATCTTGGATCTTGTCCAGTCCATATAGATTAAAATCTAAGGTTCATCCAACTAACGATTGATGTCCAAATAGGGAACCTATTAAGATCCAGTAAAACTCATCCATGCTTACCACCATTTTTGGACTATAAAAAAATGAACCATTTGAAATAGATCCCTGTACCCATTATGTAGTCTCCATCCCTCAGAATGTGAAGTCATTCGCAAACCTTATTCCATCTACCTGGAAGTCGCGATTCGATCTTGTATTATATTAGATCTCTTGCTTTGTGTGTTTAAATAACCACGGAAAAGATCACAATCTTAATTTCTCAAATTCTGTTCAATTATGGAATCTTGTTTAGATTAATTTTGAGAACGGGACTTCTATACTGCACAAATTGCAAACCCCTCTAAGAAGCGAAGAGTTATTCGATTTAGTAAGTGACTAGACTAGAGTAGCCCAATCTAGCAAATAAGTCAATGGTTCATAAACTCTCCTTCTATTCGTATCATTGGATACTCTCTACCACTCTTTAAACTTCATATTTGCTCTTGATTATTCTTCCTTATTTTCCTGTCCTTCCTATTTCAGAGCGACGAATGGTCATGCTTATTAAAATTATCAATATTTCTTAACTACTTGTGTAAATTTGTTGTTGTTAAATTTTGGGTTGCTTGATAGATAGAAGAGGATTATAGATGCCATATGCAGTAGATATCTATTGGTAGAAATTTTAACAATTGGTTGGTAGATTATAAAGTTTTAGTGACAGGAGATTTGATTGAGTAGTGTGATCCAAAGGTGGGTAGAAGTCCTCAAGTATTCGGAGTTATAAAATGGCTAGAGAAGGTTATAAAATATTTTGAGAAATTAAATTGAGGAGATTAAGGTAATGGCTAGACTTTGAATTTTTAGGAATAGTTATGAATTAAAATTTCGAGGACGAAATTATTTTAAGGTGGGTAGATTTGTAGCTCTCCTTCCCGAAAATTTGAAATATTTTTATTATTATTTATTTTATTTGAATGGTGATTTTAGATTTTTATAAATAATTAATTAGTTAATTATTACGGTAGATTATTTTAGTCATGGTTAGGAATTTGAGTACAAGATGACTTAGAAATCATGGCACAGATAGTGCAGTGGCGTGCTTTGACTTGTGTTTAGCCATGATAAGGGATAATCCGAGCCATAAGATTGTTCTAACAAGGAAAACTAGGCCAAGTTGCGACTTAACCCCTATAGAACGTTTTAATTATTTATTAATTAGATTATTGAATTTTAGGGAACCCGGTTGTACCGAATTAGTCCAGATTGGACCCAAACCAAGCCCAAGCCTATGTAGATATACTTTTAGGTATGTACAAATATTTCCTAGCTTTTTGGGTAGACTTAACGATATTTTCTAAATATTTGGTTATTTATACAAAATGTGTATTATTAATATTTAAATAGAGTTTTAGAATATTGGTACAATTTTCTAGGGCCAGATATGTCCACCAAGACTCATTGGGTTATTTTAGTGGGTTATTGGTATTATGCAGTTTATTTAGATATAAAGATACATGTGTGTATATATATGTATATATATAATATGTGTGTGTAAGCGTATGTGAATATGAATATATATTATATATGTGTACGAATATAAATAAATATTATATATTGTGTATGGGTACGTATATATAAATATATATAATATATATATTATATATATATATTATATATATATATATATATATATATATATATATATATATATATATATATATATATATATATTATATATATATATATATATATATATATATATATATATATATATATTAATATATATATATAATATATATATATATTATATATATGTATATGTGTATGTGTACATAAAATATATATATATATATATGCATACGTGAATGTATATGTAAATATAAATATATATAGGTGTATATGTGTATATATAAATATATTTACATAGGTGTATACGTGTATATATATATATAAAATATATATACACGTATATCTATATATATATATATATATATAAAAATATATATATATATATATATTTATATAGGCGTACATGTGTATTATATAAATATATTGTGTATAGATGTATATGTGTGTGATATATGTTATATATGTGGGTATATATGTATATATATACATAGGTTTTTAGTGTATATATATAATATATATCTATATATATATATATATATATATATATATATATATATATATATATATTTATGTATATTAATATATATATAATATAATATATATATATATATATATATATATATATATATATATATATATATATATTATATAAAAAATATATATATATATATATATATATATATATATATATATATATATATATATATATATATAATATATATATCTATATGTATATAAATATATGTGTATTAGTTATATAATAGAAAAAAAGAAAAAGGAAAAGAATAAGAAAGCAGCAGCCTTCCAGACAAACAGCCCGGCCCAAGGCTCAGTCTCAGCTAGGGGCCCAACTCAGCAGCTCTTTTCTTCCCGCACTGTAGCACGATATCAATCCCGACCCTATGCGCATAAGTATATATGCACAAGTGAGGAAACCCTAAGCTTAACCTCGCCGACGTCCCAACCCACGCCCCCATGACCTCTGCGCGCGCCCACGGCCACTGTTTGCGCCGCCGCGCACGGCCGGAGTCGGCCAGAAATGTGCGCGTGCGCGACAGCGGCAACAGGACGACAATAATAGTATACAGCGTTTGGGCTGCCTTTGCGCCGACTTTTTGTCGCGTACACGCGTTCATTTCACGAACCAGTTGCTCCGGTATGTTGACAACCCATACGGCTTTAATTCCCTTCAATTACATTGTATCAAGATGCCCTAGGTTGTCGACAAAATGACGCTAATCTCGACCGAAAACCTATCTAAAAATAGGGTATATAACAGCCCATTCATACACGTTTGACGATCGATTTCGATCGATCCAGTACCATATTAGAAATTCTATTTGAACAAAGTTATAGACAATATATAGGGCACCACGACCCATTTCGCAGAAGTTGATTTTATCGACTATGCGCCGAGAAATCGGACCCCGAAGTTTACCAAAAAACTGTTTTTAAATCTAGAAAATCCTTCGATACGACGTGCGTCCCGCCAATCCGGGCGACGTGATCATGAACCGAAAGCATCGAAAGGTGCGTATCAGCTTCGTGGACGTGTGGACTTTGACTGAATTCAAATTGGTCGCGTGTGCGCGATGAATTTGATGCGTATCCGTCAAAATTTACCATATTGGCCTCTGTGCAAATTTCCTAATTACTTTGTGCACGCTCGTCAGATCGAGACGAAACTTGCGCCAACAGAACCGTATCATTTTTTTGGTCCTATATGCCATGTTTGGTCCAATTCTTAGACAGTTGATTGGACCGCCGTTTTACAGGCCCTACGGTCCGATTCAACGGACGATTTTGTGCACGGCCCACCGGAATCCAACTCTGGACATACGGTTGGGTTCGTATCGAAAAATCGGACCTGTTGACATTTAGTTTGATGACTTTAGAGACCATTGGCTCTGGCACGCTATTCGGTGCAAAGCAGGTCCAACGGCTAACAGCGTTTTAACCCAAAATTACCATTTTGTTCCTGTGTCCAGAATTGGACTTAAGGACAGGTAATCCTAGCTAATTTGACTATTCTGAGAACGTTGGTAATATTTATTTCACCATCCGAAGACTTTTTGCATGTGTTGACTCTAGTGACTTATCTGTTGTGGTTGTATTATCGGTTTCACCAGCAAAGGACCTCAGGCAAATGCACTTTCTGATTGCTTTCGATTCATAGTAGTCTTATCATTTATGTTCATACATATGTCATGCTGCTTGTTGACATGCTCGTCACACGGAGTAGTCGGGAGGAAAAATATCTTAGTAGACATGTGGACTACCCAATAATATCCCCAAAATGTCTATTCTTGCCTGATAGCAGCTGCACAAGATACGTGCAGGGTGCTAGATTTACCTCCTAGCCGTTCACATATCGAAAAGGATATTTCATACCACATAGATTGTTGTCTTTTATTTGTTTTCCTTGTCTTCTTCATAACTTGTCATGTCATCAGTTACTTTCTAGTTTTCATTTCTCATATGTTATTTTCTTGTCTTGTTAATTCTATTGTGTTTTCACATTGCCGTCGGTTTGTGTACTTGTTCCATTCCTGACTGGAAATCAATATTTTTTAGGTTTAGCCGTGATCATTCTTAGCACTGGAAAGGCATGGGTATGCTGAGGTCGACCTAAATAGTGGGACTAGCTGTCTTTTCTATATTGTAAGAACTTTATATTTTCTTTAATTTTAATTATTGCAAATGTTGTAATAAATCTAGAAATGTGAACCAGCAATAAAGTTTATTTTGAGAAATTATTTCTTGCGGGCTTGACAGCGTTCTACCGCGGACTCTTCGGCGTAGGCTGGCTTGGACACGTCTCGTATCCGAAAAGTGGGTACGGGTCGTGACACTCTGCATGCCCGAAAGACGAGTTCCCCTACCGATCACTGACGTAATGATCGACAATACTTGTGGCTTCGAGCGGATGTCCTTCATGGATGGGTTCTCAGGCTACAACCAGATCAAGATGTTCCCCGACGACGAGAAGCACACATCTTTTCAAACACCGTTGGGGGTATACTGCTATACGGTGATGCCCTTCGAATTGAAAAATGCAGGGGCAACATACCAGCGAGCCATGAACACAATTTTTCGTGATCATTTATGCGAAACTGTGGAGTGTTACATAGACGATATCGCAGTCAAAAGTCATCTCAAGGGCAACCACCTCCAAGACTTGAGAACGGTGTTCGAACTAATGCGTGCACACCAACTCAAGATGAATCCAACCAAGTCTTTTCTGGGAGTCTCCAGCGGCAAGTTCCTTGGTTTCGTCATCACTTCAAAGGGTATACATCTGGACCCGGAGAAAGTGAAGGCTATTGTCCACATGCACCCTCCAAGAAACCTCAAAGAGCTACGCGGACTACAAAGAAGGCTAGCCTATATCAGATGATCCATTTCGAACCTCTCTGGAAGGTGTCAACCATTCACTCAGCTCATGAAGAAAGGCGTATCTTTCGTCTGGACTGAACAATGTCAATGCACATTCGACGACATCAAGGCGTATCTTACAAGCCCTCCAGTATTGGTTGCTCCAATAATGGAGAACCCTTCTTACTATATGTTCATGCTATGGATCATTCCTTTGGCGCCCTCTTAGCTTAGAAGAACGATGGCGGCCATGAACATGCAATTTACTACCTCAGCCGCACAATAGTGGGGGTCGAGCACAGATACACACCGGTGGAGAAGGAATGCCTCACACTAGTATTTGCCATCCAGAAGACACACCACTATGTGTCTGGGCAGACTATCCACATTACATCTAAAGTCAACCCTCTCAGAATACTCATGACTAAACCGGGCTCTCTCAATTCCCATTTAGCTATATGGGCAATGCTGTTGACTCCATACGATATGATCTTCGTTCCTCAGAAGGCAGTAAAAGGCCAAGCATTAGCTGATTTCCTAGCAGCTCATCCGGTGCCGGAATCGTCCAAAATTTTCGATGAAATCTTCGACGAAGTGGTGGAGTCTAATACTGCAACCGAAGAAATCCCCATTTGGCGAATGTTCTTCGACGGTGCATCAAGAACAGGACCCAAAGGGAATATTGTGGCTGCAGTAGGTGCCGTACTCGTATCACCTGGTCATCTGGTTATACACCGTGCATATTCTTTCGTGGAACCATGCACCAATAACGTGGCCGAATATAACGCCCTATTAATTGGCGTACAACTGGCGAAGCAACTGGGAGTTGATTATCTAGAGGCTTACGGCAATTCTAAGCTAATAATTAGTCAGGTCCGAGGGGATTATGAAGTTCGCCACGAAGATCTCATCCCCTATCACAGAGCAACAATCGAGCTGGCATCTACTTTCGCTGGATTCTTCATCGAGCAAGTGCCTCGACTACAGAATATAGAAGCGGATGCTCTAGTCGGTCTCGCTGCTTCCTTGACCGTTCCTACTAATACTCAGCAGTCGACCACAGTGTCTGGTCGAGAACTATTCTGTGT
Source organism: Iris pallida (assembly GCA_029216955.1). Lineage (NCBI taxonomy): Eukaryota > Viridiplantae > Streptophyta > Magnoliopsida > Asparagales > Iridaceae > Iris > Iris pallida. The sequence goes on along the minus strand of JANAVB010005798.1, from coordinate 1,636,317 downwards.
GAAAGATGCCTTACATATTCATCACAGTTATGCAGCAAAAACAAACATCGATGCTAAAGACTGGAGATTTTCCTTCATAGACTATGCTATCTATGGAATCCTCCCCGAGGACCCGAAGGAAGCTGTATCCATCCAAAGGCGATCCCTCAGATTTTACTACGACACAGCTACCAAGATGTTGTATCGACGCTCTTATGACGGGCTACTGTTATGATGCTTATCAGATACAGAAGCCAAGCATGCACTCCGGGAGGCTCACGATGGAGTTTGTGGTACACATCAACCAGGCCCCAAATTACAAGATCACCTCAAACGAATAGGTTCTTACTTGCCCACCATGATAGCGGATGCTGTTGAATATGCAAAAAAGTATAGAGCTTTCCAGTTCCACGCTGATTTCATTCATCAACCTTCGGAGTTTCTACACCCGATGGCAGCATCTTGGCCATTGAAGCCTGGAGCATGGACGTCATAGAACCAATCAGCCCGCCATCCTCCAAAGGACATCGGTTAATCCTAGCTATAACCGATTACTTCTCCAAATGGGCAGAAGCTATACCGCTCATCGAAGTGAAGACATCAAACGTGATCAGTTTCGTCAAACATCATATCATCTACCGCTTTGGCCTACCTCGCAGGATCATCCACGATAATGGTCCACAGTTCGCAAGCCATGTGTTTTATCGGTTCTGCGATAAGAATTGAATCCAGAATGTAGCCTCTACTGCCTACAATCCAGCGGCTAACGGGCTATCATAAGCCTTCAACAAAACCATCATAAAACTTCTCAAGAAGTTCGTGTCTTCAAACAAGCGCGATTGAAACGAGAAGCTCGGTGAATGTCTATGGACCTATCGTACAACGGTCCGGACTCCAACAGGCAGTACGCCATTCTCTCTGGTTTATGGGAGCGAAGCAGTTCTTTCCCTCGAAATCCAAATTCCTTCCCTTCGGGTAGCACTAGCCAGCGAGCTGACTACTGAAGAGAGCTACCGTCTACGGCTCCAGGAGCTCGAAATGCTACACAAAAAATGCTTGTTAGCTCAACAGCGTATTGAGCTATACCAAGCACGCCTTTCCAGAGCTTTCAACAAAAAAGTGAAGGAAAGGATCTTCATGACACACAAAACAAAAAGGAAATTCCATCCTAAATGGGAAGGTCCTTTCATCATAGAACCGGTGTATTCTAACGGTGCGTACCGACTGACCAAGCCTAGCGGTGACTTGCTCATGATGCCTATCAACGACAAGTTCCTGAAGAAATACTATGTGTAACCTCTTTTACATAATGTTCACATATGTTCAGTCATGTAAATATATAGTACGATGTTTATATGATTCAAAAAAACTATCTAACTATTATCCGTATTTCAAAAGTCTTGAATACGCCCTGGATAATAGGTCCTCTAAATATGTTCCCAGTGGAATCATTTCCGTTTTTGACCCCGTCCAAACTCGGTTTGACGAAAACAAATCACTTCCCTATTACCTCTTAATTGTTTTTCGATAATTATTTCCCCAGCGGAATGATCAAACATTTTGCCACGGCCACATAACCTCTGAGCAAAGTATTCATCAAAGATAGTCACGTCCACACTACATCTGAACTATCCACTCCTTCCTAATGCTATATATCTTTCCACGTCCATATTACCTCTGGTCAGATATAGAACATCCTCTGCTATTACGTCCATATTACCTCTACTAGAAGCTTCATTCAACTTATTATCTATATTCGAATCATTCGAATATAAAACGGATAATAGGTCCACATAAAATTTTTCCAGTGGAATACCCATTAGAAATATCCTTGCTATGTCCACATTACCTCTAGCATCGATATTTCACAAAACCATATTCACTTCTGAAAAGATTCTTTATTCAGTACTTAAAAAGACGGAAAAAAAGGTACAAGAGCCGTGATGACAAAAAAAGGGAGTTACAAAAATCTACGGGATACACAAGTGGTTTATGCTGTCCCTCAGAGCAACATCTCGGCTTCAGATTTCACAGCAGCTCGGCGTCGTGCCTCTTCTAGGCAAGCGGCTTCATCTTCAAAGAGGATCAGACTCTGATGCTCCCCCTCTAACCTCGCCAGCTGCTCTTCTAAACGGGCAAAAGCGGTGGCAGCCATGGCAGCCTGGGACAGATGATCCTCTTGTTCGGATGACGTCGCCATCAACTCAACTTCCAATTGGGCAATCTCGTTCCTGATCTGCGTAATATGATTGTGCTTCTCAGTGATCTACATAGCCAGCCTATTCTTCAGGCAGCACGTGCCTCACTTGCATCATTGAACTGGCTGTACTGGTCAGCCAGCTCGCCAATCTCCTGAACAAGGGTGTCCTTCCTTGCCTAAAAGGTAGCCTCCTTCTCCGTAAGAGCTGTCATCAAAGCCTCGTCCTCTGCGCAGAACAGTGACGTCGGACTCCATTGTTTGACTTCTCGAAACCTGGCCACCTGACCCTCCAGGTCATTCAGGACCTTCCTCAGAGTGTTGGCCCGCTCTTCAAAGCCGACAATGCTCTTGAGGGACACTACTTGGCATTCGGCAATAGCCTTCACAGGGCCGAAGGCAGCATTCCGATTCATGACTCCAGGAAGCTTCACTTTCAGCACCGAGTAAAAAGCTCTGACGACTTCCTGAGCCATCTTCTCATCTTCGGTGGAGGTCGTCGGAGAAGAAGCTTGGAAAGTCTCTCCCGCTTCAGGAAGGAACACCTGACAAGAAGCCAAACCTGACAGAGAAAACAATATACATCAATAACCGAAAAAGAGGAAAGAAAGTCAAAAAGGTCATAATTTCGTACCTTCGGCTTGCTCAAGTCCAGCCTGGACTGCGCCCTCAATGGCAGTTTCAGGGAAACCAGGAGCAGGCCCAGACTGTTCAAGGAGAACAATATCAAGGCCCTGAGTGCCATCGAGCCTGATATCTTCCACAAGCTCAGCCGAAACAGGTACCGATTCAGCAACAGCTCCTTCAGCGGGCTGCTCAACTCTTCCTACTGTAGCCAATACCGGCTCACCAACAGCTCCCTCCACAGCAGCAGATTTGGAGGAGCCGAAGACAACTTATGTCCCTCTTCGGATGGCAGAGATTATCTTTGTGGGGGGTTCTTTCCTCTTATCTACAATGGAATATACAGTCGTGGTCAGCTTCACAAGGAGCACGCAAAATCGAAGTCGAAAAATCTCATCCGAAGAGAGGCACAAAGGCAACATACCCGCAAGAGGATGAGCCGATTGGACTTGGTTCTCGTCTAGCTCCTTCATCGCAGTCCCTATTGCAGACATATCCCGCACAGATATATCATAGGAAAAGCTAATCTTCTGATCGCCGTTATGGTCTGGGCCTCTGTCCCGATCTTCCCGCTCAACCCTTACGACCGAAGAAGATCCGCCCTCGTCCATCGGCTGAGGACGGACAGGAGACACTATTGTCGTGTCAACCTCCTCAGATAAAAAGGTACCAGCTCCAGCTTCAAATTCATGGTTCTGGGCAAAGGACAAACGCAAGGGTTTGAAAGCTTCTAAAGGTTTGACTAGAATGGCTATGGAGTCAGGAAGGGATCTACCTCTCAAATATCAACGGCCCACGATGCCTTTCCTCCTCTTCCAGTTTGTCGGAAGGATCTCCTCAAGGGATGTGAGCCAGCACTCATTTCCTTAGCTCTCCTTGGGGCAACAGTTTTCTTCTTCCGCTTTAAGGTTGGCTCCTGGACCAATTCAGTTGCAGCCTTTCTCTTCTTAGGAGGATTAAGAGGAGAAGAATCATCATCTTTCGTATCCTCCTTCGGAGACACTGTTGGCTCCCTAAAGATGGCTTTTGGCTATGGAGCTATGGCTGGTTGCGAGGTGGGAATATTACTTTTCTTCTTACGACCCTTCGGCGCCTTTTTCGTAGGAAGAGGGCCAAACCGAGTCCATAATATCAAGCTATGTTCACGATCATACTGAGGATGAAAATTATTGATCTGAACGTAAAATTTGGTGGCGGCATAGCACAAATGGGTCTCAAGCTTATCCAAGGCCAGAGTGGAAGTCACCCCCGTGCACCCGACGTTGTAGTACATCCAAGCACGTGCCCCATCAATCAAGCTGCCTATCGACTCCAGATGCGAGCTAGTATTTTCCAGACGGAGCTTACTGTAGTCGAACTGTCGCACAAAATGACTAGGCAGATACAGCTCCATATAGGCATAATTCATGTCTCGGAGCAACAGATGCGATGGTCTAATGGACTGAAGCCAGCGAAATGCCCTACCAGTCAAATTAGTGGCATGATCCCTCTCATCCACTAAAATATCTCCTATATTTCCGCTGCCGAACGGAGGAGATACTCTGAAGAACTCATAGTTTTGTATGAAGCCTAAAGCCTTTCTGCAAGCAGGCATACCGGTGACGGTCCAATCTGCGTCACGAAATCTACGAAGAAAGGCATCTCCCGCCAAAGAATCTACCACCAATCCAGTATTCATTAGGGAAGGACAATGTAGTAGCAGCCACCCCATCAAAAATAATACAGAAGCTCAGTTCGGGCAAACTAAGGCCTGTCGTCGGGAGTCACTGCATCCCTAACAAAGTCTCGCAGACCTCGTCCAATGGCACAAACCATCGCGGGAAGTTGTGCAAGATGGTACCCGAATGCCAGCTTCACAGCCGGAAGTATCATAACTCGGCTTATTCTCTCAATGGACCCTGAACCTCTAGCGACTACGTAGTCACGAAGCCAGATCAATAAGAAAGTTGCCAGTACAGCTCTCTCCGGCAACGGATGTTCGGCCTGACGAAAGTAGTGGCCAATCGGAGACTCAGGATTATCACTGTCCTCAGTATCCGATGTCTTATAATCCGCCATCCGGGCTTCTATATCGGACTTGGTCATGGGTTTTAAGATTAAAAAGGAGGCTAAATCTTTCCCTACTCCTTGGATGAAGATATAGCCCGTCCAGGCTCTCGTGTGGGGATTGGCCCCCTCGGTTCTCCCTTTCTTATTAATCCTATGACAGATAAGAAGGTGGCAGAGCAATTCCTTGTATACATCAACCATCCCAAAGTTTTTTCTCTCCAGATCTCAAAGTTCTTCATCACAAGGTAGGTACTCTTCATAGGGCTCCGTACCCAGGAAAGCTTTGACACTTCCTGCATCTCATGGAGAGCCAACCCCATCTCCCCAGCCGGAGTAAAGAAGGTATAGGTGTAAAGGTTATATAACTCAGCCAAAGAGATAAACATTGACCAATTGACTCTTACACCATATTGAGTGGCCCTAATAGCATAGTAAAGACCATCAGTCTTCAGGGTGGCTTCATATGTAGAAAGTATCCAGCCGGTGAGATTGATCCAGAATAAAGACGGATCCCTCCAGCCTTCCATCCGCATTGTTCCTGCGAGATATGACACATCCTCTGCCATCATCAAATGGCAAAGCGTGTCAGTAGCATAAGGATGAAGGTTAGCTGGAATGTCGTTCACTACGGCACAAGGTTGCTGTCCCCTCGTAGAATAAAACGCAGAACCCGGGATACATTTGAAAGTATCTTTCCTCCGATCACCTGAGTCGAACTGTATTCTCCCAGAAATGACTCCGAGAAGCTCAGGAGTTAGTTCACACTTCATCCGTCGCCGCACAGCTAGGGCAGTGAAAGCAGACAAAGGATAATGGCGCTCTATCGACGGTAGCCATATCCTCTGATTTTTCGGATTGATCACTATGGGGATTCTCAAACGTATGGTCTCGCCATCTTCAAAACCTATACTATCACCAAACAGGAAATACGGCTTCTTGAAGTGACGTGCCCCTCCACCCATAAACTTCTCATCATTAATCATCTACCTCAAGAAGGACTTATCCTGCTCAAGTAAGGCGAGGGTCCGCTCCGTAGGCTAATTTTGATCAATCTTGGCTTTAACCGCACCGATCATATTTGTTATGGGACTAGTGTCAAGGGCCTGGTAAGCAGAACTGAAAGGAATTCCGTCAAACTCTGGGACAAATATGTTCACTGCAAGGGCAGAAAGACAGTCAGATCCAGAAGACCGCAGAAAAAACTATGTTCTGAAAGGTTTCTATGCGCCCAAAGGGATATACGCCCAAAACGAGACATGTGGGCGCATAACACATGGACAGTAAGTGGGCGCATAACGTGCCACAGCTTAATGGACACATAATATGGCAACACATGGGCGCATAGCACAACACAGTGTTGGCGTATGACTTCTGTGGGCGAATAACAATGCTCACAGAAGTATGTTGCCCTAGACGCAAGAGCCCAGACAGAAGAGAAGTCCGAGCGTCGCAAATTAATGCTCGAGACTTCATTTTTGAAGCATGCCCACACCCAAAATCGGGTCCTAGACTGCCGAGGACTCTGTCGCAGGAGGAGAGCCACTCGACGCAGCCCCCTTGCCCTTCGCAGATCTCTTGGCGGCCTTGGGAGACATGATTCTCAAAGAAATAAGACGAAAAGTTTTTTGAAAAATTCAGAAAGAAAGGAATAATGAATTTTCTCTCTCCCCCAGGGTCTATTTATAGGCACGGGCCACTTCCTATGCGCCCACATACTGTATGCGCCTATTGTGGTGTATACGCCCACTGCAGCCTATGCGCCCACGTGAAGGTTCAGCTCTCTGCATACTATGCGACTGTCTCTTGCTGACGTGGACAATGTATAAAGGATGGGCCGCTTCAAATTCTGTTCCAATGAATCTGTCAGTTCAGATTTTGAGGAAAATCTTAACAGTCGTATCTCCCTGACAGGCTGGACAAATACTATGCGCCCGAGGAGAGGGCCGTGCTATGCGCCCATTGCCTCACGAGAAGACGATCCACGCTTCTTTCAAAGTATTTCGAACTTGTTCAAGTGTCAAAAACTTTAAAGGGGGTTCTGTAGAAGCATAGAAATTTTTTTAGCAAATATAGCTCCATGCGCCCCAGTCAGTGTAACTCCATGCGTCCACTTAATGAAGCACCATGCGCCCAGTCAGTGTAACTCCATGCGCCCACTCAATAAAGCTTCATGCACCCAGTCAAGTGTAGCTCCATGCGCCCAAGATTAGCTCCCCCGAAAGGAGGGCGCATAGCCTGAGACATGGCTATGCGCCCAAGCCTGACTCAGTCAAAGCCATGATCAAAACGTGCACCAAAGAGCATGGCCACATCAGTCTCCACGAGCAGTCATGCATCGAAGTATGCGGCCACGTCAACACCACGACCAACCCACGATCTCGCAGCTTCTATGCGCCTACATCCTATGCACCCTAAGCAGGACTATGCGCCCACATAAAAACTAGCGTGTTTCCTCATGTGGGCACATAACATCATTCCAGCTCGAGAACGACTATAAAAGGGGGGCTTTATTCCTCTTCAAAACAGAGAACGAAGAGCATTTTCTAGAGCCAAATTGCTGCACTTCTTTCCAGTGAGCCGAGAGTTAGCAATTTTCTTAGGTTTTCTCCCACTTTTGTAATCAGAGTGTCAACGGAGTAAATGAGCAACTGCCGCTCGATCTCCATCGTCCCATTCCCTAGAATTCTTTTTTGTACTCGAGGATCCTCAGCGCAGGATCTCTTAAGTATACTCGATTTGTGGTGCCTTGTGCCAATAAAATAAAAGACAGCATTTTCTTCTTCTTATTTTGTGTGTGTCCACACCTGTAGCCATCCGAATTGTCGTACGATACGCCCATAAGCACTCGCCAAGCTTTTCATTCCAGTCGCGTTTGTTTGCAGACACGAACTTTTTGAGAAGCTTGATTATGGTTTTATTGAAAGCTTCAGCCAGACCGTTGGCCGATGGGTTATATGCTGTTGAGGCCATGTTCTGAATCCAATTTTTGTCACAATATCGATAGAAAGCATGGCTTGCAAACTGCAGACCATTGTCGTGAATAATCCTCTGGGGCAGTCCAAAATGGTAGATGACGTGATGTTTTATGAAGCTAATCACGTTCGATGTCTTAACCTTCGCCAACGGAATAGCTTCCACCCATTTGGAGAAGTAATCAGTGATTGCAAGTATGAACCGATGCCCTCTAGAAGACGGTAGGGTGATTAGCCCAATGATGTCCATTTTCTATGCTTCGAATGGCCAAGAGGCCACTATCGGATGCAAGAATTCATAAGGCAGATGTATGAAATCTGCGTGGATCTAGCAAGCCTGGCACTTCTTTGTATAATCAACTGCATCTGCTACCATCATGGGCCAGTAGTAACCCATCCGGCGGAGACGATCTTACAATTTTGGGCCAGGTTGTTGAGACCCACAAGTGTCGTCATGAGCTTCGCATAGGGCTTCTTTGGCTTCTGTATTTGACAGACATCTTAATATTAGCCCTTCGTAGGATCATCGATATAACATTTTCATCTCTGTATTGTAGAAGAATCTGAGGGAGCATCTTTTGATTGAAGTTGCTTCCTTCACATTCTCTGGCAGAATTCCATAGACTACAAAGTCGATAAGTAGGCGTCTCCAGTCTTGTGTGTCATTAGTTATCGGGATGGAGTAGCTCATACCCAGTTGAAGATTATTCCTGAGGCAGACCAGTTCATGGCCTATTATGTCGACTAGATGATGAGTGTCATTTGGAAGTGCCAAGGAAGCGACGAGACCTGCTAGGGCATCAACTTCGATATTTTGGAGTCTAGGAACGTGCTCTATAAAGAACCCCTCCAAGGTTGTAATGATGGCAATTGCTGTCTGATAATAGGGAATCAGGTCCTCGTTGCAAATCTCGTATGAACCTCGGATCTGGTTAACAACCAATTGCGAGTCACCATATGCTTCCAGGTACCTGATCACCACTTCTTTTGTAAGTTGGAGCCCAATGACTAGAGTGTTATATTCGGCTACGTTGTTCGAACAGGGTTCTGTAAGAGAATACGCCTAATTAACTACTAGTCCCGAGGGAGAAATTAATACCACCCCGACTCCAGCGACGATATCACCTTGTGGCCCCGTTCTTGAAACACCGTCGAAGAACATTCGCCAAATAGTGTCGTGCGAAGTCATATTTGGGGCGACGACTTTATCGAGAATTTCTTCATAAATTCTAGCTGTTTCTGAGCCTGGATGGGCTGCTAAGAAGTCAGCCAAGTCTTGACCTTTGATATCCTTTCACGGAACAAAAACTATGTAGTATGGGGATAATAGTATCGCCCAGGTGGCCAGACGAGAACTAAGTGCGCCTGGCTTGGTCATGAGAACCCTGAGAGGATTAACTCGTAAAATAACATGGATGGTCTGCTCTGTCATATAGTGTCGTATTTTCTGAATGGTGAACACTAGGGCAAGGCACTCATTCTCTACGGCGGTGTACCTATGTTTCGGTCCTACCATCATCCGACTGAGATAGTAAATGGCTTGTTCATGTCCCGCATCATTATTCTGTACTAGCAGAGCACCGAGGGAGTGTTTCATCGCCCGTACATAGAGCAGAAAGATCTTTTCGGCGACCGAAGCTACCAGAACTGGCAGATTTATCTGGTACTCCTTAATATCATCAAAGGCACGCTAACATTCCTCGTTCCATACAAAAGAGACACCTTTCCTCATTAGTTGAGTGAAGGGTTGGCATCACCCTGAGAGGTTAGATATAAATCTCCTGATATAGGCTAGTCTTCCCTGATGGTCGCAGAGTTCGCGGAGGTTCTTTGGTGGATTCATCTCTAGGATTTCTTTTGTTTTTGTCGGGATCTATGTGAATGCCTCGGGAAGTAATGACAAAGCCCAAGAACTTTTCGCTGGACACCCCCAGGAAAGACTTGATGGGATTCATCGCCGAGGTTATCTTGCATAACCTCATCTTCAGTGGGAGGATCATGAAGTTCAAAATGTTTCTTCCATTGTGCATCTAGTTGCTGGACCCACGGATCCAACTCAAATGGTTCAAGTAGGTCTTCGTCTTCCTCTTCGATATCAGTGGATGTCATATTGGCAAATAATGTCTGTCTTAATATATCTCTAATACTGCTATCGGAGTCATAAATGGGTGACTCGGATGAATGAGAGTGCCACTCACATTCTGCATCAGAAATTTTGGGCATTGTTGGTGGAGTAACATACCCGAGGCCACGTCTGCATTTGTTATAATGATCCTGAGGTTTTCCAGCTGTAGGGCCTAAAAATTAAGTTGCGCCACGAACCTACTAACCAATGATCAAGTTGCGCCCCAAAAATCAGGTCACGCCACTGATATGAAGCTCAGAGAATAAGCTGCACCGTAGAACAAGTTGTGCCATATATCAGACTGCGTCCAGTCTTATTGCGCCAAAGTCTACGTGGCGTCTAACATTTAATAGCCATCATTACCTGACAGCACTGACAACTGACACCACAGTGAACGAGGAAAATCTCTTCAAATCCTGTAAATTATGTCGCTCGAGGAGAGTTGGTTGACAGCTGTCCTATACGCTTTGTAAGCTGCGCCTAGGTGCAATCCAGACAAAATCTTTAGTTGCGCCTAGGCGCAATCTGAATGACTTCTGTTTAAAAGCTGCCACGTGTCTAGGCACAGCTCAAACAAGCGTAGTTTTACTCACTGACTGAAGTTTGCGCAATCTGATAAAGTTGAGACAATTTTCATCTCTAAAGCAGGATGACGTGGCGCACATGCCAGTAATCTCTCAAGACGTGTCTACTATCCTGTACACGACCACGCGCATCTCAATCACATGATGCCACGCGTCTAAATACAGTTAGTATACGACTTATAACTGAATGAAAGTTGGCACAACAGGAGGTTGGCGCAACCTAATGTGGCGCAATCCAGCCTCGTGCACATCAGAATAACTGCTAAAATAGTTATTTTCTGAACTCTATAAATAGAGTTTTCGATCATTGTGAAGGAACAGATACATATGCACAGAGATCAGGAACTCTTGCAAAATTGTTGCTGCATTCTCCAGAGGCTACAGTCTTCAAGTTTACATAGCCCAAGGGATAAAGTGATCGTCTTCTGATCGGATTCCTACAGTTGTACTTCCCCAGAATTTATTGTACTTTGTACTATTCTTTCACAAGTTTGGAATAAACTTTTTTGTTTTTTGTAAACAAAATGGCGACTCTGCTGGGGACGACTTTCTCCTCCGATAAGAAGGTGACAACTCAATGTGATACTGCGTCGATCGGCAAGACGCAGAAGACTCTGGTTGTTCAAGTCAACCAGACATCCTACGAGAATATGATCAACAGCAAGAGCAACAAGCGCACTGTGGCTATCACCAAGAACAGGACTGTGTTGACTCCTAAATCTCCTGCAATTGATGTTGCCCAGGCGCAACTTGAGTGCTCAGTGGCCAAGACACAATCTACCTCATTAGCTTCGGCATAGCCTGCTTCTGCTGCCAGGGCACAATCCACTCTTCCTGCTGCCCACGCGCATTCTACTACTCTCTTTACTGCCAAGGCACAGTCTGTTTAGGCCATTGTTGAGGCACAGTTTACCCTTGTTGCTGCCAAGGCACCACCAGTAGCCCGTAGGACTATGGCGCAACCTAAGCAATCAGTAACTCAGACGCAGTCTGCTGCTCTGGCACAACACATGGGAACTAGTCTTTTGGCTATTCCCTCTTCCAATTCTTCAGTTCTGAACTGGGAGAAGCAATATTCTAGTACTGCCACTAGATAGAACAAAGGGAAGAGTCCTTTGACACTTCCTCAATTGGCGCAATCTGTGCCTAAAATGGTCTCATAACAGAACAAAGGGGAACACTTCTTAGCTAACCCTCTACAAAATAAAGAAAAGCACCCTTTGGTCTTTTCTCAAACTTTCCTGGTCTATGACTCAGAGGAAGACACATCAAATTCTATTCCTTTAAACAGAGGTCTTCGGATCTCTGATATCGGAAAGAATACTGATCAAAGAGGCATCTTACCTACTCCTATGGGGTCTGGTCAAGACCTTCCCACCTTACAAATTTTAAGATCTAAGCAAAAAAAATTGAGGGTATCACAAACAGAGACACCTGGATCAGAATTTTCTGATTTATGTGCTTATCTCAATAGGCGTCAACCAGTATCAACTTTGGTGAAATGTAAGAACCCTATGCCAACGGCCAACCTATACCAGAAGCCAAAGTTTGAAAAGAAGGACCCAACCACTTATGCTAATGAGTTGAGTACATCTTTATACACTCAGGAAGTAAACATCTGAAAAATAGGAGACATGTTCCTAATATCATTAAGGAATATGTTCCTCCGACTTCTTCTCGTCCTATAGTTGTAACTGATCTTCGGCAACGTCTTACACAAAGATGGGAGATTACAGGGATTTCACCCTCACCTCTAAATCATGCTTCAGATCGCTACTGTCTTCATGAAGTCGTCATCAACTGTTGTTGCCAATCGGCTCGACGATCTGTCTTCGATCGTCTGAACTATGCTTCAACTCCCGAACATATAATAGAAGATGAAGACAAGCTATTATATGCTTTTGTTAACATGACTTCTTAAGGTACTGGGGGTGGGAAACGTCCAAGACGTAATGCATCCCGTAATCCCAGTCAGCAATACTTGGATCGGATTCATGCATCCAGTGAAGGTGTCTTTCAATACACTAGAGCGAGAAATCGACATTTGAACCAAGGTGTCTTTAATCAAGAAGATCTCCCCATCGTCCATGTAGAAGAGGACTCTTTTTTAGAGTTTGATACAGATAGTAAAAGTCCTGAACAAACTATCTCATCAATAGCAGCAAGAGAAGTGACAGCATATACCATTAAGGAAGATCAAGATGCCTCTACTTCAACCAGTCAAGAGCAATGAATTGTTGCATTAGAAGACAAATTGAAGACCATGGCTGAAATGGTTGCAAGTATGCATACAATAATCGTGGCCCAACATGCAGTGCCACTGGTTATAAATCCTGTTACTAATCCGAAACTCATAGCATCTTCTGTACCTGCTAGTTAGGGGGTACCACCTCCTCAGGTTACTTCTGTTCCAACTCAAGCTGATCCCAGTCAGTCTGGTGCTGGGGGTGGTAATTACTACGCTGTTCCTCCTCCTAACACTTCTAACCAGCCCATCAATTCCCAAACATCAGGGGATGCTAATGAGGCTGTGAAACTCTTACGCACTCAGTTTGAGGCCTTCAAGCAGAAGGATGGCCTACAAAGACTGGGCATAAAGAAACCTTATCCTACAGAGTGGAAGGAAGTTCCATTCCCTCCTAAATACAAGCTTCCAACCATTATGTTGTTTGATGGCAGCACCTCTCCAAGTCAGTACATCAATCACTTTGAGCTGATGACTGATCAATTACAGCCAAATGATGCTCTCCTTACCAGAGTGTTCGTCGGTTGTTTAGCTGGCACAGCATACAACTGGTATCGTAGCTTGCCTGATGGTTGCATCACTTTTTTTGCGGGTTTCAAGCAAATGTTCTTGGAACAGTTTTATGAGGAAGTCAATGACATGACAATGTCTGCCCTCATTAAGATTAAATAGAGGTACAATAAATCCACGAAGAGTTTTATTGAAAGATTCTGTCGAGAGGCACTCAAAATACCTTTAGAAACTCCATCTGCTGTAACAATAGACACTTACAAATCAAACTTGTTGCCTATTATCAGTATGTGGACGGGATCTACACAATTCCAGGATTGGTCTTCTTTCATTGTGAATTCCAAAGCGGCAGAGGTCATTGCCGAAAAGTTTAAACAGTTAGGAGTTCAGATGACTCATCCTAACTAAGACGAACATTCTACACCCGGGGGTAATAATCGCCAAAATAACCGCAAGGGTAAAGAAACACTGGCCATCAATCTCAAGGGCAAGGAGTCTTTGGCAGTCAACGTCACTCAGACAGTACCCACTCCATCAGCACCACCACAGAAGACAACTCGTCCGAAGGAAGAGTATTCTTTCGATGAAGATGATACTTTAAGCATCTTTGATTGCTTGATCAAAAGTAATAAGCTTCAACTTCCAGAGGCAAAAAGGCCAGAAGAAGTGGGTAAAACCGATCACCCTAAATATTGTGTTTATCACAGATTTATAGGGCATCCAACCAGAGCATGTTATGTGCTCAAGAATAAAATCCAAGAGTTGGTCAACTCTGGAGCAATTACTCTTCAGCAGGACGAGAAGACGGTGACTGCTAATGTCGTTTCTGTGTAATTTAGTGACTTTCCACCATAACTTGTACAAGATAGTGTTGTCCCCATTCCAAGGACTACTCTTGAGATCGTGAATCTTCCACCTCCTCAAAATGAAGGTCTTGTTCCGCTGTCAACTGACAAGGGAGAGATTATGTGGATTCATCCAGATCTGGTGGCAGATTTTGACATACCTTCCTCTTCTAAGCAAAAGAAGCACACCAAATCCAAATCTAAAAGCTACAACATGGTATCCTTTGAACCAGTAACAAAAGAAGAAATTCTAATAGGCACTAGATCTGAGAAACCCTATCTTCGGGAATATCCTAAAAATCAAGAAAATCCTGCTCCATCTCCTGATGTTCCTCCTACATCATCTTCTCCTGCTGAGAATATACCATCTACATCCCTGCCGGTGGTTGAACCATCTCCTCCTAAACCAACAACAGCAGACAAGGAAAAACAACCTATTCGCTTTGACAAAGCATTAAAGAAGTCCTCATCACTTGGACTCGAAAAGCCATATAACTTTGATATATTGGCTCAATTGGCCAATACTCCAGCAAGATTATCAATCTTTGAACTTTTACGTCTCTCAAAAGAAACTCGAGAGATGTTAAGTGAAGCCTTGATGCAGGCTGACGCTTGTCTTACTCTTCTCACGAAGCCTGAAAAGGAGCCAGTCAGCTGCACACATTGTCATAGTGTATTTGAATTAATACCCAATATTACTTTTACATAAGATGACATGTTGTTAGAAGACAATCGTCATGATCGTCCTCTCTACTTCACGGGGTATGTAAATACCATGAAAGTTGATCGCATTCTGATTGACCTCGGGTCTGCACTTAGCATCATACCGAAGTCTTTATTGGATGCTTTGAAGATCCGAGTGCATAACCTCTCTACAACTATCACTACCATCTTGGGGTTCAATTAAGGAAGAAGTAAAACTTTGGGGAAGATACGCCTAAAACTTCAAATTGGCAATCTTCGTACGAAGGTAACTTTCTATGTTATTGACAATCATGGCTCATACAATGCTTTGTTAGGAAGGCCATTCCTCCATAAACACAATATTGTACCTTCTACTCTCCACCAATGTTTCAAATATGTGGATGGTAATGGAGAAGTCTAAAAAGAGGTTGCAGATCTAAACCCTTTCAAATGAGTTGAAGCATATTGCAACGTTTCTCGCATGTACAAGGAGGAATTTATTAAAGTGGTACTAGCAATGGACACAGATGAAGAACAAAAAATATGTCGAATGATATATTGGTGATCCCGATCAAAGGACATACCTCTTGTCCTCAGTCTTCCAAACTACTGACTATCTATCTTTCTTCCCATGAGAAGCAGACCAAGGGTGATAGTCGGGAATAAAGGGAGCTCACCTCTTCTGAGCCGCTTGTAATCGATCTTCATCACAAGAAGCCCCCTCCTTCTTTTCGTTCTTCTTCTCCCCCTCTTGTCATCAATCTGACTAAGCCTGCTAAGGCTAAAGTTCCTGTTGTAAATGATGGTATAAAAATCAATAAAGCTTCTCCTTTGCAGTATACTGATGTCTCTTACTATACTCAGTGTTATTTGGATATGCTAGATAGCTTTAAACCACTTACAATAGAAGTCGTATCACCTCTGCAAAATGTGGTATCACTGGATTCAATACAAGAGTCGTACTTCTTAGTACAGTCTCGAAAGAAAGATAAAAAGCCTATATTCTTCAACAAAAGAGAGGAACCAAAAATCATGCTCTATAATGATAATAGAGATGATACAGGAAGGCTACAATTGCGTCGTTATAGTCCACAATCTAAAGCAATCATCTATAAAATGGGCTATGATTTCAAAACTGGCCTCAACAACGGTAAAGGAAGGCGAACTCCTCTTCGTATTGTTATTCCAAAAGGAAAATTACAACAATACAATACCACAGTAAAACGAAACGAGGACTAGGTTATGCTTCACCACTTCCAACTCCAGAACCTTCTGAATTTGATGAAAAAGAACGATCTAACTCTTCTGATTCTATTTCATGGGATTCTGACACCAGCATTGGTCATGTTCATAGGGTGATAGTATCTTCTAGTATGGTGTCTGCCAAATTTTCGGAAGATGACGAAGATGACATTGAAGAAGCTTCTGAAGTGGACCCTTGGGCAAAAAGTGTCACGACCCGTACCCGGTTTTCGGATACGAGACGTGTCCAAGTCAGCCTACGCCGCAGAGTCGGCGGTAGAACGCTGTCAAGCCCGCAAGAAAATAAATGCTCAAGAAATAAACAATTGCTGCTCATTCACATTTCTAAGTTATTATAACATTTACAACATTTAAAATTAAAAGAAATATAAGACTTTACAATTAATGAAAATGATACAACTGTTTTCTATGCCTAGGTCGTCTTCAGCATACCCAAGTCTCCCAGTGCTAAGAATGATCGCGGCTAAACCTGAAAAATATTGGTTTCCAGTCAGGAATGGAACAAGTACACAAACCGACGGCAATGCAAAACACAATAGAATTAACAAGACATGAAAATAGCATATGAGAGATCAAAGCTGGTAAGAAAACTGATGACATGGCACGGTAGAGAAGTAAACAAGGAAAAACTAATAAAAGACATCTATCTAGGTGGTGTGAAATATTCGTTTCAACATGTGGACGGCTAGGGGGTAAATAAGGCACACTGCACGTGTCGTGCGCAGCGGCTAGCATTCACGAAAGACACTGGGATAGTTCTGGATAGTCCACATGTTTACTAAGATATTTCCCCTCCCGACTACTCCGTGTGACGAGCGTGTCAACAAGCAGCAAGATATATGTATAGACATGAAATAAAAAGACTACTATGAATCGAAAAGCAATCAGAAAGTGCACTTGCCTGAGGTCCTTAGCTGGAGAAACCAATACTACCATTGTGTCCAGAATAGTCTGTTTAGCCTAGGGTTGTTATAAAGTGGTCAGAATCACAAGAAATTGCAATGTAAGACTAATCACGATCAAGATTCGAAAGTGAAAGGAAATTCATTTAAAGAAATCCTTAAGTAAATAACATATAAAAATAGTTATAATCTATTTACAAAATATATCTCCTACTTGAAACTATATATTTTATTTGCCAAAATATTTTTAAATAAGTACTTAAATCTAGAAATCATTTTTAGGCCAAGGTTAAAATACAATTTTATGTGGAAGCTATACTTTAAAAATAGTTAGAAATACCATAAATACAATAATATATATTTAAGGAACAATATAATCTATTAGTAAAAACCAATGGTGTTTATAAAGATTATTAATTGATACCAGTAACCATAACACTAATTAATAATAATACTATTATTTCTACAACCTAGAGGCCCAAGTCCCAAAATTAACTTGTAGCAAAATAATAATAATAATAATAATAATAATAATAATAATAATGTAGATGTAAATGTAGACCAAATGTCAACTATCTCTCTTTCCAACCAAGAAAAAAGAGGAAGAGCTTACAGTACAGATATTAAATAATAAATATATATATTTGAAAGTAACAGTAGGAATAACTATTACTAGTATCCATAACCAACAACTACATTATTTACTCTGCTCGCTTCTTAGCCATTAAAGAACAGAGAGAAAGGTTAAGTGAAGAAGGAAAAGTGAAAGAATAGGTAAGGAGAGCGGGGAGACACTCACCCTGGGGAACCGCCGACGTGGGTTCCTGGGAAGCGGTGGGGACACTCCACCGTAGGATGCAGCAGTCGAAGATGCACCGGCTCGACAAGACCCAGTGAAGGAGGCCATGCAGTCTTCTCGGAAGCAATGGATGTTGCCATCGAAGCGCCAAGGGAGTTGACGAATCGATTCTCGGTTAGCGTAGGGAAACGTGGTCGAGTGAAACTCACTGCTGACCATGAGGTTGGTCTCGACATCCGGCGCTCGATGTCTAAGAGGGGATCACAAAGTTGGCCAATGATCCAGAGAACAGCGGGTCGGCGCGGTCGTAGCGGCTACTGTCGGTGCAGGGGATGGCCAATACCTAGGAGGGCGCATCTCCCACCGACGTTGTAGCGGTCGTCTTCGATGATGTGGCTAGCTGTCGCTACTGCCACTAATGGGTTGTGCAGCCACTGGCTCAGCCCGAAGAGGTTCGACTGTGACGGTTGCTCTAGAAGAAGGAGATGAAGAAGTCGGAGAAGGAAGAAAAACTGTGCGGCTAGGGTTGTTCCAAGTAGCAGGTGGTGATTATATATATATGAGGAAGAGAAAGCGGGTCTGTGCAGGAGAGGCCTTGGGCTCTTCTGCTAAGTTGACACGACATGGGAAAGGAAAAATAGTTTGGGTTCCTTATAGGAATAATTGGATATGGATTAGGGTTGAGTACAAGAAAGATGTGGCGGAGATTGCTACATATATGATTTGTATTTATCTTATTCTATTTAGGAAAATCCAAATCATAATTTCTTAATTTAAAGCAAGATTAATCTAATCTCAATCGTAACTGATTACACAAATTCTTTTAAATTTAGTATTTAGTATTATCAAAACTAATTTGGGATAATATTGGGTACGATCAGGATATATGTTTGGATGAAGCCAAAAATCTTATTTAAAGAATATTTGATAATTTTTATTGTCACTAGAAAATTTCAAAACAAAACCTATATGTATATATATTTATATAACCATTTAACATAAAATTCAATGCCATAAAACAAAGTAAGCTATGTCTTGCAATCACATAAGATTTTTATTAACGATTTCCTTTTATAGATAAAGACCATTCATAATCTATATATATATTTTTTTTTAAAAACCAAACTTTTTGGAATTCCAAAATAACAATCAAAATATCTCTTACGAAAATATTGACAAAAATCACTTTTAAACAAAATAATAAAATTTAGAAAAGAAAAAAAAACTCGGGAAAAGGAGTTACAAATCTACCCACCTTAGAAATAAATTCGTCCTCGAATTTCTAATTCATAACTATTCCTTAAAATCACAATCGACTATTACCTTGATCTCTCCAAATTTAATTTCTCCAAAATATTTTATAACCTTCTTTTAGCCATTTTATAATTCTGAATACTAGAGGACTTCTACCCACCTTAGAGACTAGGATATGGTCGCAAGGTTCTAGTCACAGGGCTGGCCGATGGTGGATATATACACTTGCGTATGCAACTAGCATAGCCAGGGAATACACGGTATCTATCGATCAATTACGAGCTTTCGTCTTTCCAATCAGTAAAAGACAAAAATAGTAAAGAGTTCAAGAGAGATGTCATCGAATACAATTACGTGGTTCAAAGGCGATCGTATAATTCAAGAGGAGTTGTCAAAGCAGTCGCGAATGAGATCCTAGAGACATCTACATCTCAATCCACGTAAGAAAATTAGATAAAGAGCGAACCAATTGCATCATGGTTGATCAGACCGTAATACAATGATTCTGATTAGACAATATGTTAGCGGGCGTCCCCAATAAACATATGCCTTGAATCAAGCTCGATATAAGAGGAAGCTTGCAAAAAACTAGGCTGTGATAGCGGCATTAGTCAAGATAGTCAAAATATAAGTAGGCAAGATTTTTGGAAAGGAGGCACGAGTAATTCGAGTTTTGTGAGAATCAAAATACAACTCGAAATTTATACACAAATAGTAGAATCAGAAATTATAAACTAACTCCTTACAGCAAAAGAGAATTCTAAAATAGGCAATTCTAACTTATGATATAAGATTTATATCTAATGAAGCAAAAAAAATTTAAACAGTTCATCAAGGTTAAAGCTTTAATTCTAGGTAAGCCTAACATAGCAAGCGAATAGTATATCCACATGGGGTCATATCGTCATATCAAAGTAAGAGTGTACCTATAGGGTTCTAGCAAGCAATCAAAAATTCTAAATTGTATGGCCTAACTAACATCCTTAACTACCCAATGGTCAATTTGAACAAGGGACTCCTAGTCCTAGTCATTATTTTAATCCTAATTGTGAATGAGCATTTCCTGGTCGCAGGCTCGTAATAGTACCACTAACGTACCATCACGAGTTCGCAATCTTTTGCGAAAATTGACCTGCATGGGCCACCACAAAAACTTGTCATGACCCGTACCCGGTTTTCGGATACGAGACGTGTCCAAGCCAGCCTACGCCGCAGAGTCGGCGGTAGAACGCTGTCAAGCCCGCAAGAAAATAAATGCTCAAGAAATAAACAATTGCTGCTCATTCACATTTCTAAGTTATTATAACATTTACAACATTTAAAATTAAAGGAAATATAAGACTTTACAATTAATGAAAATGATACAACTGTTTTCTATGCCTAGGTCGTCTTCAGCATACCCAAGTCTCCCAGTGCTAAGAATGATCGCGACTAAACCTGAAAAATGTTGGTTTCCAGTCAGGAATAGAACAAGTACACAAACCGACGGCAATGCAAAACACAATAGAATTAACAAGACATGAAAATAGCATATAAGAGATCAAAGCTGGTAAGAAAACTGATGACATGGCACGGTAGAGAAGTAAACAAGGAAAAACTAATAAAAGACATCTATCTAGGTGGTGTGAAATATCCGTTTCAACATGTGGACGGCTAGGGGGTAAATAAGGCACACTGCACGTGTCGTGCGCAGCGGCTAGCATTCACGAAAGACACTGGGATAGTTCTGGGTAGTCCACATGTTTACTAAGATATTTCCCCTCCCGACTACTCCGTGTGACGAGCGTGTCAACAAGCAGCAAGATATATGTATAGACATGAAATAAAAAGACTACTATGAATCGGAAAGTAATCAGAAAGTGCACTTGCCTGAGGTCCTTAGCTGGAGAAACCAATACTACCATTGTGTCCAGAATAGTCTGTTTAGCCTAGGGTTGTTATAAAGTGGTCAGAATCACAAGAAATTGCAATGTAAGACTAATCACGATCAAGATTCGAAAGTGAAAGGAAATTCATTTAAAGAAATCCTTAAGTAAATAACATATAAAAATAGTTATAATCTATTTACAAAATATATCTCCTACTTAAAACTATATATTTTATTTGCCAAAATATTTTTAAATAAGTACTTAAATCTAGAAATCGTTTTTAGGCCAAGGTTAAAATACAATTTTATGTGGAAGCTATACTTTGAAAATAGTTAGAAATACCATAAATACAATAATATATATTTAAGGAACAATATAATCTATTAGTAAAAACCAATGGTGTTTATAAAGATTATTAATTGATACTAGTAACCATAACACTAATTAATAATAATACTATTATTTCTACAACCTAGAGGCCCAAGTCCCAAAATTAACTTGTAGCAAAATAATAATAATAATAATAATAATAATAATAATAATAATGTAGATGTAAATGTAGACCAAATGTCAACTATCTCGCTTTCCAACCAAGAAAAGAGAGGAAGAGCTTACAGTACAGATATTAAATAATAAATATATATATTTGAAAGTAACAGTAGGAATAACTATTACTAGTATCCATAACCAACAACTACATTATTTACTCTGCTCGCTTCTTAGCCATTAAGGAACAGAGAGAAAGGATTAAGTGAAGAAGGAAAAGTGAAAGAATAGGTAAGGAGAGCGGGGAGACACTCACCCTGGGGAACCGCCGGCGTGGGTTCCTGGGAAGCGGTGGGGACACTCCACCGTAGGATGCAGCAGTCGAAGATGCACCGGCTCGACAAGACCCAGTGAAGGAGGCCATGCAGTCTTCTCGGAAGCAATGGATGTTGCCATCAAAGCGCCAAGGGAGTTGACGAATCGATTCTCGGTTAGCGTAGGGAAACGTGGTCGAGTGAAACTCACTGCTGACCACGAGGTTGGTCTCGACATTCGGCGCTCGATGTCTAAGAGGGGATCACAAAGTTGGCCAATGATCCAGAGAACAGCGGGTCGGCGCGGTCGTAGCGGCTACTGCCGGTGCAGGGGATGGCCAATACCTAGGAGGGCGCATCTCCCGCCGACGTTGCAGCGGTCGTCTTCGATGACGTGGCTAGCCGTTGCTACTGCCACTAATGGGTTGCGCAGCCACTGGCTCAGCCCGAAGAGGTTTGACTGTGACGGTTGCTCTAGAAGAAGGAGATGAAGAAGTCGGAGAAGGAAGAATAACTGTGCGGCTAGGGTTGTTCCAAGTAGCAGGTGGTGATTATATATATATGAGGAAGAGAAAGCGGGTCTGTGCAGGAGAGGCCTTGGGCTCTTCTGCTAAGTTGACACGACATGGGAAAGGAAAAATAGTTTGGGTTCCTTATAGGAATAATTGGATATGGATTAGGGTTGAGTACAAGAAAGATGTGGCGGAGATTGCTACGTATATGATTTGTATTTATCTTATTCTATTTAGGAAAATCCAAATCATAATTTCTTAATTTAAAGCAAGATTAATCTAATCTCAATCGTAACTGATTACACAAATTCTTTTAAATTTAGTATTTAGTATTATCAAAACTAATTTGGGATAATATTGGGTACGATCAGGATATATGTTTGGATGAAGCCAAAAATCTTATTTAAAGAATATTTGATAATTTTTATTGTCACTAGAAAATTTCAAAACAAAACCTATATGTATATATATTTATATAACCATTTAACATAAAATTCAATGCCATAAAACAAAGTAAGCTATGTCTTGCAATCACATAAGATTTTTATTAACGATTTCCTTTTATAGATAAAGACCATTCATAATCTATATATATATTTTTTTAAAAAAACCAAACTTTTTGGAAGTCCAAAATAACAATCAAAATATCTCTTACGAAAATATTGACAAAAATCACTTTTAAACAAAATAATAAAATTTAGAAAAGAAAAAAAAAACTCGGGAAAAGAAGTTACAAAAAGGATGGACAATCAGTGAGAACTTCGTTTTGAACAACGAGAACCACCTACTGAGGATCAACTAGTCCAAATCGATATTGGAGAGAAGCGCGTATCACGACCAATCTTCATTAGCAAAAATCTCTCAGAGGATGATAAACAAGAATTAATTCACCTTATTCGTGAATATATTGATGTCTTCGCCTGGACTTATGAAGATATGCCGGGATTAGATCCTCAAATTACAACTCACAAGCTTAATATCTTGCTGAATGCCAAGCCGGTCAAACAACAACAACGGCGATTCAAGCCTGAAATGATGGTTGCAATTGATGATGAAGTCAAAAAGCTTATAGCTTGCGGTTTTATCAGAGAAGAACATCATCCTGACTGGGTAGCCAACTTCGTTCCAGTCTTGAAGAAAACCGAAAAGGTTCGAGTTTGTATAGATTTTTGGGATCTCAATGATGCTTGCCCTAAAGACGAATTCCCTCTCCCAATTACTGATGTCATGATCGACAATACATGTGGATTCGAACGAATTTCTTTCATGGATGGGTTTTTTGGATATAATCAAATCCGGATGAACCCTGAAGATGAGAAACATACTTCGTTTTGTACTCCTCGTGGAGTGTACTGTTATACAGTTATGCCGTTTGGTCTAAAGAACGCAGGTGCAACTTACCAGCGAGCTATGAGTACTATCTTTCGTGATCATCAACGAAAGACTATCGAATGCTATGTTGACGATATTGTTGTCAAAAGTCGTCTCAAGGAACATCACATTCAAGATTTAAGAACTATCTTCAATCTAATACGCCATCATCAACTCAAAATGAACTCCACCAAGTCTTTCTTGGGTGTCTCTAGTGGTAAATTTCTCGGCTTCGTTATTACCTCTAAGGGTATACACGTTGATCCCAAGAAGATCAAAGCCATGTAAGAGATGCGTCCTCCATGCAACCTAAAAGTGCTATGAGGATTCCAAGGTCGACTTACGTACATCAGGCGGTTCATTTTGAATTTATCTGGATGTTGCAGACTATTTACTTAATTAATAAAGAAAGGTGTATCTTTCGTTTGGACGGAAGAATGTCAACGAGCATTTGATGACATAAAGCGGTATTTAATGAGTCCACCGGTTCTTGTACCACCGATCTCAGGAATACCTTTCTTAATGTATGTCCGGGTAATGGATCATTCATTGGGAGCTTTGCTAGCTCAAAAGAACAAGGAAGGTCATGAACAAACCATCTACTATCTTAGCCGAACGATGATTGGAGCTGAACATCGTTATAGTTTGGTGGAGAAGGAATGTTTAGCCTTAATGTTTGCTGTTCAGAAGAGAAGACATTACATTATAGGCCAAACTATTCATGTCATATCCCGAGTCAATCCTCTTCGAGTCTTCATGAAGAAGCCAAGTACACTTAATTCTAGGCTTACCACATGGGCCATATTATTAGCACAATATGATATGGTTTATGTTCCTCAAAAGTCTGTGAAAGGCCAAGCACTTGCTGACTTTTTAACAGCTCATCCTGTCCCTGAGACATCTAAACTCTATGATGAGATTCCTGATGAAACATTGGAATCAAATATGATCTCAGAAGAATTTCCTACCTGGAGGTTGTTCTTTGATGGAGCTTCTAGAATTGGACCTGAAGGTACCCTTATGGCTGGAGTAAGAATTGTTCTCATTTCACCCGATGGATTAGCTATTCAAATGGCTTATTCTTTAGACGAATCGTGCTCTAACAATGTGGCAGAATACATTGCCTTGCTCATTGGACTCCAATTAGCCAAACAATTGAGTATTGAATATCTCGAAGTATATGGTGATTCTAAACTGATTGTTAATCAGGTTAGAGGCATATATGAAGTCCGACATCAAGATTTGGTACCATACCATGAAGCAGCAACCAGGATAGCTTCTTCATTCAAAGGATTCTTCATCGAACATGTACGTCGCGTATGCAATACAGAAGCCGATGCCTTAGCTAACCTAGCTGCGGTATTGGCAGTTCCAGTCAAAAGACAAAAAATGGTTGTTATCTCTAATAGAGAACTATTTTGTGTCGAAAACAACCACAACATTGAATTCAGCAATCTAACTGAAGTCAATGTCACTTGCGAGGACTGGAGAGCACTTTTATTGATTTTACAGTACATGACATCTTGCCAGAAGATCCTAAGGAAGCTACAAGTATCCGTCGCTTCGATTCTATTATAATCATACTACTAAAACTCTCTATCGAAGAACTTTTGATGGATTACTCTTGAGGTGTCTCGTCGGTGATGAAGCAAAGAAAATATTGCGCGAAGCTCATGATGGTGTCTGTGGAGCACATCAGCCTAGTCCTAAACTACAGGATCGTATTCGACGTATGGGCTACTACTGGCCCTCTATGGTATCAGATGCTATTGACTATACAAGGAAATGCCATGTATGTCAAATTTATGTAGATTTCATCCATCAACCGTCGGAATTTCTTCATCTGACTGCTGCTTCATGGCCTTTTGAAGCTTGGGGCATGGATATAATTGGCCCTATCAATCCTCCTTCATCTAAAGGACATCGGTTCATCTTGGCTATAACCGATTATTTCTCCAAGTGGGCAGAAGCTATACCTTTGGCTGAAGTAAAAACTAGTAGTGTCATCAACTTTATCAAACATCATGTGATATACAGATTTGGTGTCCATCGCCGAATTTTACATGATAATGGGCCGCAATTCATCAGCCAGAAGTTTAATAGGTTCTGTGATGACAACAGAATCAATAATTCTGCCTCTACGGCCTATAATCCTGTAGATAACGGGTTAGCTGAAGCATTCAATAAGACCATTATCAAACTCCTTAAAAAGTTTGTCTCTATTAACAAACGTAATTGGAGTGATAAACTTGGAGAATGTCTATGGGTATATCATACTACTGTCCGTAACCCCACAGGTTGTACACCCTTTTCCCTAGTATATGGATGTGAAGCCGTCCTACCTCTGGAAATTCAAATTCCTTCATTGAGAATCGCCATTGCTAACGAGCTTACTACAAAAAATAATGATCGTCTTCGGCTTCATGAATTGGAGGCGCTCGACGAGAAAAGGCTTTTAGCTCAACAGCACATCAAACTTTATCAAGCCCAAATTTCAAAAGCTTTCAATCGCAAAGTCAGAGTGCGAACATTTCAGGAAGGCGAGTTAGTTCTTACTGTCAGACGTCCTATAACTATGACACATATGAGCAAAGGTAAGTTCGAGCTAAAATGGGAAGGGCCATATGTGGTAAATAAAGTCTTCTCAAATGGAGCCTATCAATTAATAGATATGGACGGCAGAGTCGCTATGATGCCTATCAATGGCAAATTTCTCAAGAAATATTATGTATAAAGACAAAATGTACTTTATTTTCAGAGACATGAAATAAATAAAAGTTTATTTTTTATTCAAAAGCAGAATGGAGTTACATAATTTTAAGGACGGGGAGGAGGCCCCGATCCTTCATGATTAAATACATAGTTTGCCAATTGTTCAAACATCTCATTGTCTGAACTCACAAGAAACTTGCAGCAGCCATCCTCAATGCCTCTTCTTCGTCAGTCTTCCCAGGCTCCACTAGCTTGGAAATTAAGTCCTCTCCTGGTGCAGGAGCAGTTGAACCTTCATTCCTTTCTTTCTGAGGAGGCACTAGAGGCTCAACAGGGGGCGTCTCGGTCTCTCCTTCAATCTTTGGAGTGAGCAAATCTTTGGAAGACATTTTATACAGAAAGGAAAGAAAGTGACGATATCTATGAAACTGTTGTTCTATTTATAGACAGAACAATTAGACAGTCAATATCGAGAACCGATGTGACTTTTTGAAAGAAACCTAACTGTTCGTTCACTTATAACCGTTCGTTCATTTATAACTATTTGTTCATTTTTCTTTCTTCAAAAACCGACATAATGGTTCATTTATTTATTCTCTTCCTCGAAAGTTGTAGTAATTGTTCATTCATTCAGTGTCCTTTCTCGAAAATCGAAGTGACTGCTCACTTTTTATAAATGAGAGTTCACATTTTTTCTGCTTCTGAATTTGGTTTATTTACACTAGCAACTTGTCATCTCCACATTTCTCCTTAATTCTATTTTCATTATCACCACATCAAAATCAGATCATAAAAGAAGAGAAAATTATTCTTTATTCCTTCTTTAAAAATATAGATACATCTTAATGGAAATCTATTATATCTCCAATTTTCATTCTAAATATAACATGAAGGTCTATTAAATCTTTGGATCTTCTTATTTGTTGATGCTAGTTCCTTATCGTCTCGACCTGAAGCAACGAGCTAGACAATGGAATCAACTCTGGTCTTCTCTCTCAGAAATACGAGAGGAGAAACACCGAGGACAGCAGCCAAAGATGAGTTGCTGTCAATACAACTGGTGGAGAGAAGACGACCCGCCAAGGAAACTAGGAACGAGATCACCCTTGTGATACGATTCCTAATTCTGTCTCTCCACCATCCAACTTTCATGTGTATAGGCTCTTCCTACGGTCACTACCACATTTCTAGCTTGAGGGTATTTTGGTCATTTTTTAAATTTTGGAATTTTTTGTAATTATTTAGTATTAATTATAATTATTAGAATTTTCAGTAATTTTTAGTATAATTGATTTTGTTGCTATTATTGACTTTGACTCAGGGTGACTTAGGAGACTGTCCTAGAAGCTAACCTAGGTCATGACTACTTGGTTAGAGTGTGTAACCCTAGCTTGACCTAAGTTAGTGATATCAAACTCATTAGAATTTATTAGGAGGAAATAGGAATTTATTAGGCTAGTTAATGGCTTGGGATTTCACAAGTCATGATTTATGACTTAAGCCCATAGAGGCCCAAAACCCAACACCATGTAACCCTAACCTAGCCCAACACAGCCCATGGCCGGCCAACCCTATCCCTTCCCCATCTATTTAATGCCTCCTCAAAGTTAGGGCTAGCCTCCTTTAGAAATTTCTCAAGTTTAAGGAAGAGGTATGCTCCAACTTCAATAATTCCTAAAAAATTCTATTTAATTCCTTTTCCCCTCAAATAAATTGCAATAGGTTCTAAATTTCTTCTACTTGCTATTTGTGGTGAGAAATTTCAGAGGAGAAGCAATTTGAAGGAGTTTGGTGGCTTGAGGATCCACTCTCATTTGGGGCTTTTTGATACATTGCAAACCTATAGGTAATTCCTAATCCTCACCATAGAATGCTGTTATTATTGCATACTTAGGAAGCCCTAGGCCTACCCTAACTATAGGTATAGCTAACCCTAGGTTTCGTGTCTAATACGTGTCCGTATCGGACACGTATCAGTGGATACGTGAATGTGATTGATGAAATGCCCCAAAGGGCATTTTGATTTGATTGCTGGAATATTTTTGAATAGGGAATTAGGGTTTAGGCTTGTTTATTAATTTTTGGTGTTCTGAGTTGATATTGGTGTCGTGTCGTGTCGCAATGGACGCGGGAACACGAGGGTGCAACACACGCGCACACGCAGTGTTCTTCCCCTGCTGTTCGGGGTCTCCTGTGCACAGCACACACCACGTAGACTCGTGTAAGTTGACATACATGTTGGGTTCATGACTGACACGAGTTTCCCAGAGTGACACGACCTATCGTGTCGTATCGGATACGGTATCACGTGTGCACAGGGAATGCACTGTGCGTGCACAGTACTGGGTTTTGTTCCCTATTTATTTCTGTTTTAATTGGTTTAAATTATGAATTAATTTGCTAAATTAGATCCTATATATGTTGTTAATCCATGTAGATTGGATTTACATGATTAGTTAGGTGTTTGATGTGAATTTGGATTCGAACACATGGGTCAACTGATCACTGATACTGTGTACTGATACTTGGTTTTTCCCATTTCCTAAATATTTAAATACCAGTTTTATTGATGTTTCTCACTGTTAATTACTCCCACATGTTTGGTTGTTCATGTTTAGCTTAACATTACAATTCAAATAGGCTTATGGTTTGAGAATGGGAATTTAGACTTTGTGTTGGTTTTTTGAATGATATAGTGGATACATTGGTTTGATTTGAGTTTAGTTCTATATATGAACTGTAATTGGACTCATTTCCTATTTTCTGAGATGTTTCAGGAGCTGTGTGCTTGATTTGGGATGTTTTGGTATTGAGTTGGGTTCGAATTTGTGACTGTCAACTGTTATTTCATTTCCCTAATTCCTGAGATGTTTCCTATTACTGCATTAATTCCATTTCATATTACCTCCACTATTTCAATAAACTTTACTGATATTTCATTCCTGTCAACTGTTAATCTATTTCAATACCTGAGATTATTTCATTCCCTGTGAACTGTTATTGAACTGAATTCCCTTCCTATACACTGTCAACTATTTACCAGATTTCATATTGTTAATTAGCACCCTGTTGACTGATTTGAGATTTGGTGGAATGGTAATTGAGTTATTAGGGACTATTTTCTAGGATTCCTAATAACATGAGATGTATTCCATATTGTTAGCTACTGATTTTATATGCCCTGTTTTCTATTATTCCTGCTAACACACACATGTCATATATCACACCCTCATGCCATGTCTCACTAACACACACACATGTCACCACCACATTCCCTTTCCTTATTCTCTATGTATGTGTATATATACACATGTATATATATGGGTATGTGGCGTGTACATATATGTATCCTATATATATGTGAATATACTATACTATATTAGGTACATTATTAGGACGTGTATTTCTATATTATATTATATAAATATATCAATATGTGTATATGTGATTTGTGGCTTTGGTTTAGGCATGATATTGCCAAATAGCCTCTAGCCTAGGGCTCTTAGCCTATGGGTGTATCTGTTTGTCAGTATAGAGTCTAGATAGACTTGTGTAGCCTTGTTAGACCTAGAATAGACTAGTATAGACTTGTTTGACTTAGGTTTGACTTGGTTGACCAAGTTTGACTTCTAGGGTTGACCAGAGTTGACCAAGAGTTGACTTTGGCCTAGATTGACCTAGATTCATGTAGAATGCATTGACTTGCATCTTATTATCATTTTAGACTCATAGTGACTTGTACTGTTCTATAGGAGACAGACACCACTTCTCAGACAGTACTTTCATCTTAGACATTCAGATAGCAGGTGAGTACATTCTCTGATCTTTTTATACCTGTCTGGGACTATATTCTTGCTCTAGATTACTTTACTTGATGCTGACACGTATCTTCACGGATTAGTACTATATGGATCCTTTCCTGAGATGTTATCCGTCTACGGGTGCATCGGGTATTTCATGTTTATGTACTTTATTATGTGCATCAGGTACTCCTTATACTCGTACTAGTTCATGTATTTACATGTTCTCATGTACCTTTATGTACTATCATGTGTCTCATGTACTACTCATTACATGAGTTCACGTATCTTTAGCTGTATTCATGTGCCAATAACGTAACTTGAATGGATCCTTGTGTATTGATTGGGGTGGGGTGAGTAGAATTGGTTATGTGATCATTATCCCCAATAGGTATTCATGTGCTTCTTGGTTGTATTTATGTGCCCCTAAGCCGTTTACATAACCATATTGTACTCTAAATCACTTAGCCACTTACAGTCTTTACGTATCATGCATTTACTTTCAGTTACAAAATATCTCCTGTTTTCCCGTACTTCCTTTCTAGCATTTCTTGTATTTTACTCTATTGCATGCTTTATACTCCTAACCTGTTATGAACTGTTTTGAGAGATATGTGCTCGTTCCCGTCCTGATTGGACCTATTAAAAATTTTACAGAGGATGAGGAGGAGGCCTGCTGAGATACTTTCTATGGGACAGCCTTAGAGGACACTTGCGATCCGGACTTCCAGTCGGATCCCTTAGCTGTAGAGACTGTTGCTCCATAGATATCTTTATCTTATTTCTTTGTATTGGAGATTTGAGTTGTTTATTTGGATTTGTATTATTTCTGGTTGTCAGAGGAGTTTATCATAGACACTTAGCTTTCTATCTATTTGTATTTCCTGTGGATTGGGTCTCGCATCTTTTATATCATTCTATCTTATCGTATTCTACCTTAGATGTGATTGAGATATATTCTGTTATGTCAACCCCATTCGGGGAGTATAACTGTTATTACCTTAAACTGTTAGATGTTGTGACCTAGGACAGCTTCTACCACCGACACTACGGCGTAGGCTGGACGTACCCACGTCTCGTGCCCTTACTCTAGGGTGCGGGTCGTGACACCTACCATCTGAAGAAGACCCTTCTGGAACACAGAGAGTCTTGAGCTGTCTGATCTGAGTGTCAGAATCACGTGAGCTGTCTGATGTGGGTGTCAGAAGAATGCTCTTCATAGCATCCAGATCACCGATGCCAGTTTTGAAGAAGCTTGCCAACCAAACTTCTGCAAATAGGAATAAAGAAAAGAAAAGTCAGCAAAATCTATCAAAACTGCACATGCATCAAATCAACAGGCATATATCAGCAACGTGCGCCTATTCTTAGAAGCACAGACACACATTGACAGTGCACTGATCAACAGACGCATATCAGCAATGTGTGCCTATTCTAAGAAGTACAGGTGCATTTCAACAGTATACGTTAATCAACTGGCGCATATCAAAATAGTGCGCTGATCAAACGGGCGCATATCAACATTGTATATCGATCAACATGCGCATATCAGTAGTGCGCACCTATGATCAAAGCTAAGAACTGGACCACAGTGCGCGCCTATTCTCAGAAATAGTTAGCGCATACCAACGGAGTCTACAACATACAGATCAGTACTTATCTTCAAAAGTGGTGCAAAAGAAAAATGCTCATATAAGAAAACCATTTGATTCATTGTTGAGACTTACCAACTTTCGAAGGCACAACATGCAAAAGAATAACATCAGGATGAAGTGGCACAACAGAACTTATGGATAATAAATTCTTACTGGATAGTGGGACCTTGTGAAAAGTCATTT
The DNA here is from genome assembly GCA_029216955.1 of Iris pallida. Lineage (NCBI taxonomy): Eukaryota > Viridiplantae > Streptophyta > Magnoliopsida > Asparagales > Iridaceae > Iris > Iris pallida. The sequence goes on along the minus strand of JANAVB010005798.1, from coordinate 1,604,384 downwards.
GTTTTGAGAAAACATGAATGTCTCTTTCGTTTTGGCTATCCTTTTTAAAGTGCTGAAGAATGAAAATGGGCACATCATTCTAGGAGCCTATTTCGGGAAAAAACTAAACAATAGGCACCTAAAACCATGTGATGGTTGCCATATGTCTCTCAGAGAAACAGTAAGCATTGAATTCATCTGAGTGTATCTACATACGCTACTTGGAATCTCAGCCACATAATAATGATGTCAGAAATTATAAATTTTATTATAGAGATGGGTGGACCCCTACAGACAAAGACACAAGAAAAGAGAATAAAAAGTTGTCATGCTAAAACATCATTCCTTTTTCTTGTCTTCATTGGTCTGACGAAGGACGGTGTCCAATTCTTGCATGTTGCGGATTCCCGAGCGACGCATCAGGTTAAGGAATCTCTCCGAATCGCCACGCTCTTCAGAGGATGGCCCACCACTCGAGCAATTGAAGACGGTTGGGTTTAACCCGAAGCAGTCTAGAAAGTTCGTCGCTCTCAGTGCCGGGTTAGCCTCCAGCAAATAAGTCGAAGGCATAACGTCGGGTTTCGCTTCACGAGACTTGAGAGACTTGATGTTGGTGACAGCATTGGCCTCCATCTCCTTCTTAGACGCCATCGGAATTACAGAGGTGAAGAATAAAGTATGAAAATCAGCCTCTACATATATATCACTAAATTGACTCTTCATATTCCTCATGGGAAACTGAAAAATCTTCAATGAAACTCGGAAAGACGAAGAGGAGATTGAGTATTTTCGAGAAAGAAATTTAATTGTGATGACCGGGCAATGACTGGCGCAACTTGACTTTGTCAAAACTTTTATAAATTCAAAGTATTTCAAAACTTTAAAATATTTTTAAAGTTTTGAAAACTTTGAAGGGGGTCTTGTAGGGCCTAAAAATCAAGTTGCGCCATAAACCTACAAACCGGTGATCAAGTTGTGCCCCAAAAATTAGGTTGTGCCACTGATATGAAGCTCAGAGAATAAGCTGCGCCGCTGAACAAGTTGCGCCATATATCAGACTACGTCCAGTCTTATTGCGCCAAAGTCTACGTGGCGTTTGACATTTAATAGCCGTCATTACCTGACAGCACTGTCAACTGACACCACAGTGAACGAGAAAAATCTCTTCAAATCCCACAAATTATGCCGTTTGAGGAGAGTTGGTTGACAGCTATCCTGTACGCTTTGTAAGCTGTGCCTAGGCGCAATCCAGACAAAATCTTTAGTTGCACCTAGGCACAATCTGAATGACTTCTGCTCAAAAGCTGCCACGTGCCTAGCCGCAGCTCAAACAAGCGTAGTTTTACTCGCTGACTGAAGTTTGCGCAATCTAATAAAATTGTGACAATTTTTATCTCTAAAGCAGGATGACGTGGCGCACATGCCACTAATCTCTCAAGACGTGTCTACTATCCTGTACACGACCATGCGCATCTCAATCACATGATACCACGCGTCTAAATACAGTTAGTACACGACTTATAACTGAATGAAAGTTGGTGCAACAGGAGGTTGGCGTAACCCAATATGGCATAATCCAGCCTCGCGCACATCAGAATAACTGCTAAAACAGTTATTTCCTGAACTCTATAAATAGAGTTTTCGATCATTGTTGAAGGAACAGATACATACGCACAGATATCAAGAACTCTTGTAAAATTGTTGCTGTATTCTCCAGAGGCTACAGTCTTCAAGTTCACATAGTCCAAAGGATAAAGTGATCGTCTTCTGATCAGATTCCTACAGTTGTACTTCCCCAGAATTCATTGTACTTTGTACTATTCTTTCACAAGTTTATAATAAACTTTTGGTTTTCTGCAAACACATGCCGGTGCCGACGGCTGTAGAGGCAATCGTCGACCACTGCCATGATTTAGACCCGGGGTAGCCTCCATGTCATACCCTTGCTTTTGCATGAAGTATTTGGCTTGAGGACTATACAAGTAGAGTGGTAGTCTTCCAGCGTCGGATCCGAGGTCGGACTCTTGTGGCGTGAAAGATTGAGGACCTTCTTTTCGGCCAAAGATGATTGTGTGAACCCATCCACTTCTGTCTGGGATCGGGAAGTAAGCACCTTTTATGGGAGCAAGTCGATTTGGGGTATGGACGGTTGTCACACGTGTGTGCAGGCTAACGTCTAGACAGTCCTGTGTGGCATACGTTAAATTTGGCTTATCATACTCAGAATTGTCGAACGACTGCCTCTTATTAATGAGATAAAGAACTCTATCCATAGGGATTACATCATCAGGAGAGGGACTATCCACCTGTGTAACCAAATATTTTGCGAGTTCTTCGTCCTCCTTGGCTACCCTCTGCGAGCTTGGAGGTCGGGATGTTATCTTGGGCAACTTGACCACCAAGGGTTCGGTCTGAGGTATTGACTTACATATTGGATTGACACTTTGCTGCTTACTCATCTTGGGAAGACGGATGATAATCGGCTCAACAAGGGACTTTGTGTCTTCCGGTCGCCTTGGAGTGAATTTCGGCAATCGGATTACCATCGGTGTTACAGAGGGCCTTGCATCTTCCTGTTGCCTTTGATTGGATTTCGGCAGTCGGATCACCATTAGCCCTACGACAGGTTTTGGCTCCTGGCTGGATCTCAGAAGATGGATGACCATTGGTTCCAACTGCGTAGGTGTGGCAGGAGAACCAAGCACTTCTATATGCAAGGTTGCGACAAGGGGTGCGGCCCTGCCAGGTTTGTTGGCTTGGAGACAAATTCTCAAGGGTTCTTCTGGCCCTGTGATGGCTTCCAGCTCGTCAGTTATATGTTTCCTGGATTCGCCATATAGACAAGCCTCCGAAGAGTAATAAGATTCAACCCCTTTGAAGGGATCAATGTCGGCAAATTCAGTTTTCACGAAACAGTGCTTAATGACATACTTAAAATACTGGTGAAGGGTGGATGGCACGATTATATAGTCATGTATCCACGGACGTCCCAGAAGGATATTGTAGGAGGTGTCTGCATCTATGACGTAGCAGGTAACTTCCGTCTTCAGGTCACCAGTCTGGCACTTCAACCGAATCTTCCCTAGGGGATAGCTTCTCCCCGTGTTAAAACCGCTAATGCCAGTGTTGGTTGCTGCTAGCCGATGCATAGGGATGCCAAGAAGCTGGATCAGGATTTTTGGGATGATGCTTATTGACGAGCCAGGGTCGATATGCATCTGATCCACCTTGATGTCGCCTATGTATCCAGTGTAGTACAAGGGGCGATCATACAAATTGGACTTGATCAACATGTCCTGAGGAGTAAATATGATGTTGGGTATTGCATCTGTGCTATCTCCGCCCTTTATATTTGCTGGCGGGTCTTCCCCTGGAGGCTTGACCTGAGCTAAGTTGGCGTCAGCATTCTGGAGTGCTTCACTTAATACGACACGAAGATCCTTGGAGAGCCGTAGGAGCTCGTATAGCGACAACTTTACTGGCGTATTAGCCAATTGTGCTAATATATCGAAGTTGTAAGGTCTCTCCAGTCCCTGAGGTGCATTATTGCGGAGTGGCCTGTCGAAGCGGGTTTCTTTTATTTTGGACTTATCCGCCAGTGGAGGCTGAGATGGCCTTGAAATATCAGAGGGAGGCAACGTTGCTGGCTGAGGATCTTCGGTTGAACTATCCCGTGTGGGCTGGACTTGTACTCCATACCGGGTAATAATTGCTGTAACTTCCTCAGCCTCGGCTGAAATTGTTTGGCAGGATCTAGACTTCCTGCCCTTTTTCTTGCTGGTAGGAGATGACACCCCTGGGTAACTTCGGGAACTAAGTCTGGATGCACCCACATGATCTCTCCTCGCGATGTGGTGAGAGGTACCAACCCAGATGTTTGGCTCCGGACGGGTGGAAGATTAGTAACCTCTATCGTTGCCCGAGGGACAGATATGGCCCCGTCTGGAGTGCTTGTTGGAGGGAAGTCGCCAAACTGAATAGACACCATATTTTCCGCCACGGTAACCTCTTCAAAGTCTATCGACAGAGCTTTGGAGTAGATAAGACTCTGAATGTACCATTTCAATTGAAAGCAATCATGAGTGGCATGATGGACATAGCGGTGGAAGTGACAATACTTTGGGTCCTCAATTTCTGCTGCTCGGGGCTCGCGTCTTGGTAGAGGGAGCTGGATCCTACACCTTGCAAGAGCATATCGAAGATAGGTTTGACATGACTATCTTCAAATGAGTAATTGACCTTGGGCCACGGACCTTCCGCCTGTTTTTGTTCGAGCTTCTGAGTCGCATCAGCGACCATGGCCGGTTTGCCCTTATTGTCCCGGTTAGTGGTGGCGCCACTATTGTTGTTACTGGAGGTAGAACCAGGATGTCTGCCCTTATCTTCTCCGTCTGGGATGTGTAATCCCAGCTCGCAAGCCTTCTTCAGTTTTGCCTCTGCGTTGGTAGCACTTATGATGAAGGTTGTCCAATCCCTGAACTGGTCGTCACCCATCTTGAGGCTAATTGTAGGGAGCAGCTTCTTCTTGCAAATTTTAATCAAGGAGCTCTCAGGATTGCCTTGGGGCAATCTCATTGCGGTTTGACGGAACCACTCGATATAGTTCCTCGTTAGCTCCCTCTCTCCCTGAACGACGTCCATGAGAGACAACATCGTTACGTCATGCCCCACTTCGTAAAATCTTTCCAGGAATATGTGTTTGAATCCGTCAAAAGAGTGAATGCAATTGTCGGAAAGGTTGCGGTACCAGTCAAATGCGATCCCCTCCAATGCTCCGATGAATAATCGCATGAGGATGTTGTCACTATGAGGCAAATGGTCGGTTGTGACCTCAAAGTAAGTCATGTACCGACTGGCAGAGGTCTTCCCATCATAAGCATCGATATGGAATGGTTTGTACCATGGTAGAAAAGGCACGTCTCTCCATGCAACGGGATATGGCTACCGTATTCTAAGATCCCGAGAGGAGTCTCGGGCATTGAACATTGCTTGAAGCTCCTGGACTTCCCTCCTTGTCTCCTTGGCTTCATCTGCAGCTGAAGGAACGGATGATGCTAAGGGATCATCACCCAAAGGAGGGGCGATCGTGTTGGAGTCCGCGTTGACTGCGGGTCTAAGGCTTGTTTTTTCGGGCATCCTCACTGGTTGAGTTGGCAAGGCAGCTTTGATCTCATCCACAAATTTGACCAAGGACAGGAGCATGGATTCCAGCACTTCCAGCCGTTGTCGGTCAGAAGGTGCTTCATGATCATCGTGAGCAATAAAGACTGTCCTCACGTGGGTAGAGGAGGAAGGGATTGTGGCATAGGTACTCTCTGTGTCGTACCCTTGTATAGAGAAATTGTCAGGGAATATCAGAATGTTATCTTCCTCTGACTCGGAAGGGGTGCTACCCCCTGTGTAGGAAGCCACATCGTCTTGGTGAGGGTGGTAGGCCTCAGGGAAATCCAGGTCTGTTGTACAGTTCTGGGGTACCTCTACCCCTTGTATGTGCTCTTGGTATACCGGGTTGTCGCATACATTGAGGGGCCTGCTACCCCCATTTTCATCTACTCTCAAGGAGGTCGAAGGTGCACCCCCGGGTGCCGGAAGCTTCTTTATGGATCGAGTACCTAAATAGACACCCCCTATGGTTGATGGGAACCCCCCAGATGAGGGCCTCCTTGCAATACTGGACGAGATGGCCGGGCTGGAAGAGCCTGTCTTCTTTCCTCCCTTGCCAGGAGGAACCTTTTGAGTTGAATTGCAGGAGACGAAAGGAAACTCCTCGTCTCCTAGAATTTGCACCTATTTTTTGAGTTATTGTCGGACAAGTACTGGCTGCTGCAGTCGTTGGAAAACTGACTGTCGATCTTCAGGTGCTGCTGATTTGTCGCAGCAGCAGTTGATGATGACTTGGGTGCAACGATGCCCCGAGAGGGACTCATTGCTTGTCGACGCTGTCGTCTTGCGTTTGTGAGTAATCACGTCATGTATGTCGGTAGGAAGCTGCTCTACCTTTGTACCAAACTTGTGAACTCGGGTATCCCGAGCGCGTGGGTGCTTAGGCATCATGTTTGCTCCCTGATCCGTGGCTAGTAAAAGCACTTGCTCTGGATCTTTAGAGGGAGACTTTAAAGACCCACCCTATACGTTAGCCCTGGGGGATGGACGCGGCCAGTTCTGTACAACTTTCCGTCAGGAGCCCGTGTAACAGTCAACAGGGTCCGCTGACAGTCAGCAACTTGGACAGTTGACTGGGCTGGTTGAGCTCGCACTGCCCTAGACTTTTTGACTTAGCGTCCAAAGGCGCATAGTAAAAATTATCCAGATTGATACATCCCACATCCTCAGTGGGCCTCATGGCGTCAGGCCTGCATGAGAGGCGGTCGAACACAGATCTTCTGACAAGGCCGTATGAGACATCCTGTCTGAGGCCAAGATTGGCAGTCGCATGGACCATCTTCTTGCGGCTAGAGCTGGCTGTCGCACGGACCATCGTCCTGCGGCCAGAGTAGGCTGTCGCATTAGTTGGCTGTCTACGACCAGAGATGGCTGCCGCATGGACAGACTGTCGATCACCTCTATGCGGCTTCTTCTTTGTCCATATAGATTTCCCTTGTGCCCCCAAAAACTCAGCATCGTAGTGTTTTTCTCTGCTAGATTTGGGGACAGTGGGGTCCTCTACGGTCGAAAACAAAGCCGCAGGAGAGTTCTGTTTACCTTCTTGGACTGCAGAAGGAGCTTTTTCGAGAACTTGGTTGGGGGCAACAATTTTGTGCACCGACACCTTGCGAGTCGTCTTTGGGTTGGTTCGCTTCTGAGACGGGTTGGCGCTCCCTTCAGAGAGCAATTCTTTGCAGGCTTGTTGCTTCAAATGAACCACAAGAATCTGCTGTGTAGAGCCGAGCTTGGACGCATCAGATTGCATCGCCAACTTCTTATCGAAAGAGAAAGACATCCCAGTAGAGTCACCATCATGTTTGCTATAAAAAAATCAAAGACAGGTATTACAGAACACTGAAATTGATTGTAAACTCGCTTGTACAAAGGAAAGCCTAGAAAGAAATCCTTGAAAACAATCTAAGTACAATTGTTTAGTTTTGATTCTGGGGGGTGACGGTGGAGGCTCGAGAAAGTGCTATCAACTCTGCCTTACTCCGTGGACTATCTAATGCAGTCTCTAGCTCGTGAAGAAATTGCTTTTTTTTTAAGGTTGTCAGCCTTTTGCAGGGGTGTGGCACCCTGCTATTTATAATAGAATGCATGTTGAGCCGTATAGACGGCCTGCAGCCACGTTGCTGATTAGCACACGAAGACCCACTCTTTGGCTGCCATCTGTCGATTTGTTGGGATTTTGTTGCAGCCAATCTGGGTAGTTTAGGATTTGGTCAAATTACCACGTGTCCTGTTGCAGGGATCATTATTTTTTTAAGCCGCATAGATCTCTCAATCTTTGATCATGTGGGGTCGCATGAGACTCATGCGGCTTAAGTCGTAAACTTCCTTAGTCCGGACATAGCTTAAGGATTTAAGTAGCCTAGATTCTGTATTTTGGTCGCATAAAGCTCATGCGGCTTGGATCACAGTTACTCTTGGCTGCATGAAGTTTACAGACTTTGGGGCCGCATAAGTCTTAGCCATATAAGGTTCGTACGGCTTAGATGACACTCTTCTGGCCGCATGAAGGCGTACGAACTCTGCTTTTGGGCGATGTCTCACGTATTATCTTTTTTTGAAATGTCAGAGCTGTCATTTTTTTCAGTTTTGTCAGGACTTGTCAGCTTTATCAGTCGAACTGCTCCTCTTGGCAGCATATCTTCCTTCTACAAATGTTTGTCGATGGGCTGCATATGTCATTGAACCAGTCATGCGGCTTTCCTTCATACGGACCTGTTTGGCCCAAAGTACCTATGCGGTAATTTGTAATCTGCATGAACCCCATATTTTTTATGCTTCTACATTCTTGTTAGTCATTAGCATCGGTCTTCGAACTGACAAGACAAGGTCACCCACTTGGAATGTTCTTTTCCATAGTTTTATATTGAAGGCTCCAGAAATCCGAGCTTGGTAAATCTCGATTCGTTGTTGAGCTAGCAAATGTTTTTCATCCAACGACTCTAACTCTTGTAGCTGCCGGCGTTGATTGTCTTCGTCAGTCAGCTGGTTGGTGCTAGCTACCCGTAAGGACGGAATCTGGATCTCCAGGTGAAGCACTGCCTCGCGTCCATAAACAAGAGAGAATGGTGTGTTGCCCGTGGGTGTTTGAATGGTTGTACGGTAAGCCCGCAGATATTCGCCAAGCTTCTCATTCTAGTCGTGCTTATTAGAAGAAACAACTTTCTTAAGTAGTTTGAGGATAGTCTTGTTGAACGCTTTGCCTAGTCCGTTCTCTGTAGGATTGTAAGCCGTTGATGCCACATTTTGTATTCGATTTTATTGCAGAATCGATGGAAAATGTGGCTCATGAACTAAGGACCATTGTCATGGATGATCCTTCGAGGAATATCGAAGCGGAATATGACGTGATGCTTAACAAAGCTGATCATATTTGCAATTTTTACCTCGGCCAGAGGTACTGCGTCTGCCTACTTTGAAAAGTAGTCGGTGATGTCAAGTATGAACCGGTGTCCTCTGGAGGATAGTGGACTGATTGGCCCAATGATATCCATTCCCTATGCTTCAAACGGCCAGACGGCCGTCGTAGGGTACAGGAACTCCGATGGCCGGTGGATGAAGTCAAGATGCAACTAACATACCTGGCACTTCATTGCGTATTCTACGACATCTGCCATCATAGTAGGCCAGTAGTGGACCATACGACGCAATCGGTCTTGTAACTTAGGACCAGGCTGATGGGCTCAGCAGGTGCCATCATGTGTCTCCCTGAGTGCTTCTTGTACTTCTGTCTTAGATAAACAATGTAGAAAAAGCCCGTCGTATGAACGATGATACAGCGTCTTGGTAGCTATGTCGTAGAAGAACCAGAAAGAGCTTCTTTTGACAGAAGTGGCTCCCTTCAGGTCTTGAGGTAGGATCCTATGGACTGCGTAGCCTATGAACGGGAATCGCCAGTCCCGAACGTCAACATTAGTGTCCATTTGTACTGAGTAACTCAGACACGTATGCAGATTATTCTTTGGACAAACTAGCTCTTGGCCCATTACTGTGACGGTATATTGGGTTTCCACAGGAGCTGTCTGAGAGACAGCGAGGCCAGAAAGTGCATCGGCCTCCAAGTTTTGTAATCGAGGTACATGTTCTATAAGGAACCCTGTGAAGGTGGAAATGATCTCGATCGCTACCTGGTAGTCAGAGACCAGATCTTCGTGTCGGACCTCGTACTGTCCGTGAACTTGGTTCATAATTATTTTCGAGTCGCCATAGGCCTCGATGTAGTCCACCCCCAACTGTTTAGCAAGTTGGAGCCCGATGATGAGAGCATTATACTCTGCAACATTTTTGGTACATGACTCCATTAGAGAATATACGCGGTTGATGACTAGACCATTGGGAGTGATGAAAATGACTCCGACCCCTGCGGTGATCTCGCCCTTTGGTCCCGTTCTCGAAGTACCGTCAAAGAACATGCACCAAAGTAGATTGTCTGAGACGGCACTGGACTCTAAGACCTCATCGGGGATGTCGTCGTAGAGTCTTGACGTCTCTGGCACAGTATGTGCTGCTAGAAAATCGGCCATTGCTTGGCCCTATACTACCTTTTGGAGGACGAATACCATGTCATAAGGAGTCAAAAGTATTGCCCATGTGGCTAACCGTGAGTTTAAGGCCCCTGGCTTGGTTATGAGGACCATGAGGGGGTTTACTCAGATATGACGTGGATCGTCTGTCCGATCACATAATGATGCATCTTTTGGATGGCGAAGAGCATAACAAGACATTCCTTCTCCACAGTATTATACTGACTATCAGCCCTAATCTTGGTCCTTTTGAGGTAGTAGATTACCTGTTTGTGGCCTTTTTCTCCTCTGGGCTAGCAAAGCACCAAGAGAATGGTCCATGGCCCGGACGTACTGCAGAAAAGGCTTCCCCATGAATGGTGCCACCAGTATCGGAGGACAAGTGAGGTACTTTTTGATATCATCGAACGCGCGCTAGCATTCTTCGGTCCGTACATCAGAGACCCCTTTCTTCATTAGTTTAGTGAAGGGTTGACATCGACCAGAGAGATTTGCTTTGAATCTTCTGATGTATGCAAACTTCCTTATAGACCTTAAAGTTTGCAGAGATTCTTCGGAAGAGCCATGTCCAAGATCGCCTTAGTCTTCTTATGGTCAATATGAATGCCCTTGGCTGTGACGATAAAGCCCAAGAATTTGTCGCTGGGGACTCCCAGAAATGAATTGGTCAGGTTCATCTTTATTTGTTGTGTCCTCATTAAGTCGAATATTGTTCTCAAGTCGTCCAAGTGACTGGATTTCTTTTTGCTCTTGACGGCAATGTCATCAACGTAACATTCTACCGTCTTTCGGAGGTGTTTGCGAAATATAGTGCTCATTATCCACTAGTATGTTGCTTCTGCATTTTTCAACCCAAAGGGCATCACTGTATAACAATATTTCCTTTTGGAGTCCGAAATGAAGTATGTATCTCGTCTTCAGGAAACATCTTGATTTAGTTGTAGCCTGAGAAACCATCCATGAATGACATACGCTCGAAGCCACAAGTGTTGTCGATCATCACGTCAGTGATCGGGAGGGGAAACACATCTTTTAGACAGGCCGAGTTGAGATCCCTGAAGTCTATGCAGACCCAAATTCTCCTATTCTTCTTAGTGACTGGGACAATATTGGCCACCCAATCTGGGTGTTGTTCTTCGCGAATGAAGCCGCTCTCTAACAGTTTGTCAACTTCCTCCTCGATAGCATCCACGATGTTGGGACAAAAATATCATTGTTGCTATTTGACAAGCTTAGCATCGGGTAAGATGTTGAGACGGTGCATGGCGGCTTGCGGATCTAAACCTGGCATATCTTCGTAGCTCCATGCAAAGACATCGATGTATTTTTGGATAAGCTGTATCAGAGATTCTTTGTCTTCTTCTGTCAAGCTTTTGCAAATAAAGATGGGTTTAAGGGAAACCTCATCTTCTAGCTCGACTTGGACGACTTCATCTTCAATAGGAGGTTTGTGTTGTTCGAAACACTATTACCATTAGGATCCGAGGTGCTGAGCCTATGGTTCATCTTCGAAGTATTCAAGCATTTGGTCTTCATCCTCGACTGGGGCACCTGCGGAGACTATATTAACGGACAATACCTTCTTGAGGGCTTGGCCAGTACTGGTATTGGAGTCCCAGGTTGAGGAGTCTGAGGAATGTGAATGCATCGGGAACTCTGGTTCAGAGTTATCTAACGTTATTGTGGGTGTAACGTAGCCTAAGACCCGGTGCGTACGTTGGTAGTAATTTTGGGACTTTCCTTTTGGGGCACGAAGTCGTAAGGAAAGGCCTCGGCCTTTGCCATAGTTCAGTCCTCTATCGCTGTTCAAGTCGTAACCTATTTTTTGGATGAGGTTTTTGGCTTGAGTGGTGTAACGGTAGAGTTGCATCTTGCCGTTATCGGGTTCTGGTCCTGTCGGAGCCAGTCGCTACGGGTGCTCCAATCGGCCAAAGATGATGGGTTCCTCCTCCTTCTTCCTTGCTAGAACCCAGAAGTAGGCACCTTGAGAAGGGACAACTCAGCTTGCGAGGTTGGCAGTTGTCACTTGTATTTGCAGCATATAGAGAGCGTTGTCTAAAAATACCTAGTGTTCCAATGCGCATAAGAGTAATTCAACGACAACTTTCTATTAGTGAAATATAAAATTTTATCCCAAGGGATTACATCATCTAAAGAATGTGCTTCGGTATTGGCACATATGTAGTCTCCCAACTCTTCATTCGTGAGAACCAGGGCTGTTGCGGGAGAAGGTAGAGGACGTTTCCCCTTTAGCTTGACTACCAAGGGGGCTACAGTCGGAGGTTCATGTGACCTCAGAGTTGGCTTTGGAGACTTCCGGAGGAGCCTTAATTGCATAGGCTCCCGGCCAGCCTCTGGCATGATTGAGGATGATCTAGCCGGTGCTTTGCCGCAAAGCTTGATGATGAGGGGAACCGATATCTTGGGAGGTTTCCACTTTAATCGAACCTTCAACGGTTCTTCAGCGATAGTTGCGCTCTCTGCTTCATCGTCGATGCATTGGCGTCATCGTCCCATGGGACTGATATGTACAGATCATCATCTGTACAGTATGTTTCGAGTCCTCTGAAGAGATTGATGTCAGCGAACTCGGTCTTGATAGTTCCGTCGCTGGCCACATACTTCACACATTGATGGAGAGTGGAGGGCACGATCATGTATTCATGAATCCATGGTCGTCCTAACCGCATTTTATAGTTTATGTTGGCATCAATGACGTAGCAAGTAACGTCAGTCTGGAGATCGCCTATTTGGTATTTCAGGCAGATCTTGCCCAGGGGTTCACTTTTCCCAGCGTTGAAACCGCTGATTACAGTCTGGTACAGTTAGCCGATGCATCAGGATCCCCAAAGCTTGGAGTAAACTCCAAGGGATGATACTGAGAGAAGAGCCATGGTCGATGTGGATTCGATCGACCTTAATGACACCAACGTACCCTGTATAGTACAGGGGTCAGTTGTGCCGATTGTTCTTCAGTAGCATGTCCTACTGAGTGAAGGTGATGTTAGGGATCATCTCTACCACATTGTGACAATATAGACATTTAGCAGGGTTCTCCTTGGGCGGTTGCACCTGAGTGAGGAAGGAGTCAGCATTCTGTAAAGCTTCGCTGAGGGCGTCTCGAGTCTCTTTGGAGAGACAGAGAAGCTCGAAGAGTAATAGTCGAGTCGGAGTGTTGGCCAGCTGTACCAATATGTCAAAATTGTAGGGCTTTATTGGCCCTACTGCCGAGTCTTCTCTCAGAGGCTTGTCAAAGCGAACCTCTTTCTGTTTCTGTTTATTTGCAGCAGGCACTTAAGATGGGTCTGCTTCCAATGTATCGGGGGCGTTGGTCGCGACTGGCGGAGGTGTTTCTTTCTTTGGAGCTTGGTTCTCTTCTCGCTGGTGAGCCGAGCGAGTGGTAACCAGGGTGTCATCAGTTGTTGTAGAGATCATGCTACACGACCTGACCTTCTTTCCCCAGATAGAGCGTACTGCAGGCGTCATCATGTCTGGAGTAAGATCAGGATGGATCCACATTCCTTTGCCTCACGACATCGTAAATAGGATGAGGCCTTAGGCATTGTTACGAGCCGGTAGAAGATTGACTACTTCCATTGTCGCTCTCTGGATAGGGACAACGCCGTCTTGAGCCTCTGTTCTCGAAAAACTTCTGAACTGGAGAGTGACCATGTTGGCGATAACAGTCTTCTCCTCGTAGTCGAGTAAGATGACTTTTGCATCGATGAGGCACTGGATTTATATTTTCAATACGTAACAATAATGCGTCGAATGGTGGACATACTGGTGGTAGTAGAAGTATTTTGGATTGTCCACCTTTTCTACTTCTTTGGGACGCTTAGGCGGTGGCAGTTAAAGTTTGCCACACTTTGCCTATATATCAAAGAGTTCTAGTGTGTCTTCGTCGTTAAAAGAGTTGGTCTCTTTCGGCCTCTGTGCTTCGGTCGGCTTCGGGTTCGCTGATGCTGAACCTTTGGAAATGTTGACGGTCATGGCTTGCTTCCCTTTTCCGTCTTTGTTGTCGGATGAGCGCTTCTCTTTATCTTCGAGGGAGGGAAAGTTCAGTCCCATCAATTGTACATCCTACACTTTTCTTTGAGCTACATCTGTCTCTATGATGAAAGGCGTCCACTCTACGCATGGAGCACTGTGCCACAACTTGATCGCAGGAAGCATGTTCTTACGGCAGGAGTCCACAAGCATGGGCTCAGGTATACCAGGAGGTAACCTCAACGCGGCCTGGCGGAAGAGCCCAATGTATGCGCGTACCGGCTCTTTCTTCTTCTGAATGATGTCCATGAGAGTCGACATCGTCATGTCCATTCCTCCTTCGTAGAATCGATTGTGGAATAGATTCTTTAAGTCTTCGAAGGACGAAATACAGTTGTCCGGAAGGCTGCAAAACAATTCATAGGCTAACCCCTGCAGGGCTCCTACGAATATGTTGGTGAGGATGGCATCATCCTTTGGTAGATGCCCCATTACTGAGGTAAAGTATCTCAAGTATCGGTGGGGAGACTCCTTTGCATCGAACGGCTTGAGCGTCTGCGGATTATATTTGGGAGGATAGATCACATTATCCTATTCGGCAGGATATGGCTGTCAAATCCCCATCTTTTGGAGTCTTGCTCACTTTTCTTTGACGTCATAGTGAGCGTATAATTCTTTGATGGCCTGCTGTATTTTATTCGACACTGTAAGCCCGGATGTTGATGGAGTAGATGATGCTGGCGCTGCTTGGCTCACGATGGGAAGCACATTGGACCCACCGTTAGCCGCTGGGTCTGGAGCAGGAGTGGAGACAAAGGGGTCAATCTCTTTTTGATCTCCAGGACAACAGAAGCTAAGGACTTCATAGCAATGTTCGACGTGTTTAGTCTCTCCTCGAGAACCTCTATACGTTTCTGTTGACTAAAGCCTTCGCTGCTTTCCGTATTGTTGTCACCCTCGACCATAAATACGGACACCATGTGCGGGTGGGTAGAAGGGACATTAGATCTTTTACTCTTCGGTTCAGAGGGCTGAGTCCTATCGTCTTGAGGATAGATCGGCAGGTTGCAATCATCTTTTGACTCATTGTAATTGCTTTCTTCCACTTTTTGGCGACCTACGCCTGCGGAGGTATCTGTGTCATACAATACTTCGTTGGATTGGAATACGAGATTGTCATGAATGGTGGAGGACTGGCTAACCCCAGCATCTGACGTAGCATCTTTTTTTGGCAAGAAGCTAGACTTGGCACGCATGTGTTGGAACACACCTATGTTGGGCACTTTCGTCTTACTACTCCCACGCCGCTTCATGGGCTTGTTGGCCGAGATGTGAGGGTTTTTGGACAACTGCTTGAGAGATAAAGAACCCCTCACCGCGTTACATAGAGCAATATGGAGTTTTTCTTCTTCTTCACTCGACGACCCCCGATCGAGTCTCTGATGTACAGCCGCCATTGGTTGCAGTCTTTGGAAGACGAACTGTCTCCTTGGTGGCAATTTAGCTGCCTGGTGACAACAACGGTTGATGGTGATCCGATTGCTTTGGTTTAGGAATACCTTGCGCCACAGGCTCCTCTTGTGTTTTACGCTTGTGGGAAAGCGTTGGGGTCTTCATTCCTGCATCCCCATTGCAAGCGTAGGAAAGCTACACGCAGGAGAGAGGATACGGAGATAGCTTCTCTCTTCTTAGTTCCTGCATGCGGGACACACTTAGGTCCTGATCAGAAAGTCGTTGATGAGGTAGTCTCCTTTCATGCTTACAGGAACACTGTTCGCGTGAGTCTTTCTCAGTACTGAGTACCCCCTGGCTCGAGTTGTGCACATGAGTGCTCGAGTGACAGCGGGGTTCTACCGGTCGAAGCATCGAAGCACTCTGACTGGTTTGTATAGCTTTTAATTGGTTGCACGCGTGACTGTTAACGCGGGCCTTAGGTCTTCTATTGGTATAGTACGTTGATTGCACAAGGCACGTGCTGCCTTGGATTTCTTCATACTATCCTGAGAGGGTACGTAGTATTCGGAATCCAACAGAGTGGTTGGCATAGCACTTTAGCCGCATAGGGCACGTGCTACCTTCGATCTCTTAAGGTTACCCCTAGGAGGTGCATAACGTTCAGAGTCCAATACAGCCTTATCCGACGGGTAGGAAATTCTGTCAAAGACTGATCTTCTTACTGGTACCGCTTTCTCCATAAGCAGTTGAGACATTACGCGCTTCCTTCGGTGTTGTGCCCTTGTTAGGCCCGCCGCAGGGGAGCCGTACTCGTCGCTGTGCTTCCCCAGAGTGGAAATCGAGCAAGGCGACATGGCAGCAGTAGCCAAAATCTTCTTCGAGGCTTCATCGGTCAAGGGGTTCTAGAGCACAGTCCCCTCCATCGTGGTGCTTGTCGTAGGTGCCTTCGGCACCCAAGTGCGTCGATTCTTCTTCGATTTTACAAACTGCTTCGAAGGACTCGACGTCTCCTCAGAAAGGAGATCTTCAAAAGCTTGTTGGTCGAAACGTACGACAAATGTCTTCGGGGAAGATCCCAGTACTTTATTGTTAGATTGTGCCACTACCTGCTCGTTCGAGGAGAAAGAAGTCCCCAGCAGAGTCGTCATCTTGTTTGCCATGACAAAAGGTTATATGAACTTTTTGTATTTTAAACGTACAAAGAGTAGAATCGATTCCTAAACAGGAGATCAGAGTATAAAATTTCTAGGAAAGTGTGATGGTGGTGATCGAGCACTACGACGGCTACTTTGCTCTGTTGATGATCTAACGACAAGTTGAACTTGCTTTGGCTTTCTGGTGCTGGTGATTAAAACTCTAGGGTTACCAATCAAGAGGATGCCGAAGCTGATGATTTTGAAGCCTCTTTATCGAAGGAAAACTCATATTTATACGAGAGCACATATGTGATGTGCATAAGGATTCTGCAGATATGTTGCACATAGAGATATGGGAGAATCTTGAGGCGGCACGGTGAGGGCTACTGCTGAGCTGACACGTAGCAGGCACGGGGATTCTCTTATATCGAGATCTTTTGGGGAGTTATCAACTTAATTGAATAAACGACACGTGGCATGTGCTTATTTGTTAATCAGACGAATCTAAGCAGATTTTGTTCCTATCCCCGAAGTTAGATTTTGTCTTATCTTAGAGGGCTATTAGTTTAAACAAACTAGTAGGATATTGCTATCGTCTATAAGAACAAACTACGTCCTTATCTGTGTTTTAAACAAAACAATAAGATAATGCTCTTATCAACAAAATTAAATTATGTCTATCTTAAGAGTTGTGGTTTAAACAAACTGACAGGGTAGTATCCTGAAAGGATATGCACACCCATCTGGCCACGTGGAACCATGTCACTTCGTAAGGCTGCGCTGTTATGCGAGCTGCGCTTCTGACGGGGCTTTGATGCCACCGTGCTTCTGGGCGATGAGCGGGCTTGTGCTTTAGGCGACGGAGTCACTGCGCTTTTAGGGCTACGAGTGGACTATTCTTTAGGCAACAAAGTCACTATACTTTAGGGTGACGGAGTCACTATGCTTTTAGGGCGACAAGTAGAATGTGCTTCAGGCGACGGAGTCACTATGCTTTAGGGCGCCGAGTAGACTAGGTCTTGAAGACGGAAGAGCCACTGTGCATCTAAGTTGAAGCGAGGGTGCCGTGTGAGGGAGTTATCTAGCCGTGCTTCTGAGTCGAAGCGAAGGTGCAGCGAGGATGCTACGCTTTTGAGTCGAAGCGAGGGCACAGTGGGGAGGCTGCGCTTCTGAATCGAAGGAGCTAGATCTTTAAGAGCAATTGATGACTTCTCTTCTTGATGGACGAGTCGGTCGTCCTCTTCTTTAATTGTCGCCATCATTTGGAGAATTTAAGAAGTATGTGGCCTAGGACTCAGTAAAATGAACCTATTAAATGAGGTTCATTGTGCTGAGTTCTAGGTTCATCCCATTAATTTGGGCATCTTTGACCGACGGCCACGTGGTATGTTGGTTGGACCACACTCACCCTCTATAAAGGGGAGCTTTTCTGAAGAGTCGTCTTCCTGTCTTGGCATTCCAAACGCTACGCTTGATCCTGACTTATTTTCGAACGGCCATTGGCATTGTACAAGTCAGCTGATGGTTGTGGATCCCTTCGTTCAAAGAAGTTGTGCCTTTATAGAAGAACTGCTGCTGAGTTTCGAGACGCACTTGAGCGTGTGGCATAAGGAGTTCGAACCTTAATAACGTCTTGAAGGTCTTCGAGATCCAAGCTTTCAGATTTGGATTGGTTGCCAATCCGAAGAGCCACAAGTTGTGCTCTGCCATGCTCAATGGTGGTGGCACGGCCTGTGTTGTGGACTGAGTTCTTGCCGGAGCCAATAGCTGCTTCAGGAAGTGGCTCGCTCTGACACCGCTGCGCGTCTGGAGGGCTGCACGTCTGTGAAGATTAACCCCCTTGTATGGTACCTATGAAGATTAACCCTCTTGTAGATCTCTAGATGCCTTAGTTCTTTTCATGATAAATCTGTAATGGATCCTTGTAGGCATAATTTAAAAGAAGCTCTTTTCTTATAATCATGATGAATCTGTAATAGATCATAGTAGGCATGATTTAATAAAGAACTCGTTATGAACAGTGGTTTCTGATCTTCTGTCTGCACTTTCGGCTACCTGCGCTTCTGGGAAGCTTTGTTTAGTGAGAACACTACCTACGCTTTTGATATATCTGCACATTTTCATGCTTTTACAGCTACCACCACCCCCTTTTCGCTTCCTTCACCAAACCATAGAAGAAGAAGCCAAATGAAGATCCTTCTGACCGAAGATCCCCTCCGAAACCCTAACCCTTTCGTGCTTTGGTTGCAATGACGATACCCTCGTATGCCTCTTCGTGCACAAAAACCCACTCAGCCTTGCCGATTCTTTCTCTAGATCCCTCTGTTGCACAGTCTACCCCCTGGCGTGCCTATGTCTCCATATTGTCCTTTTATTGGCACCGACTTTGTTGCTTTCAAAGAAAACGAGGTCCATTCAATCGATCCTGCTTTTTATAGAATAGTTGTACGAAAGATGTTATCAAACCCTGTTTCTTATCTATCTTTTTTCTTTTCTTTTTCTCTTCTTTCAGTCTTTGTAATTCTCAGACTCGGATTGTTCAAAAACTAGAAGATGAAAAAGTTAGAAGAATTTGTAAACTATGATACAGAAAATGTGGCATATATTATGAATTCGTTTATTGAATTTGAATCTGAAGTGACTGACGGAGTTATATTAGTTGGCTTAGATATGATTAATTGTTCATAGTACTCTTTATTTTGTTCTCATATATTTTTTTCTAATAGTCACTAAGAACCATGTCATCCATGTCATTTGGCGGCAATGTTAGAGAATTATGAACCTGAAGTTATTGAGTTCAATTTGCTAGTGAGATATGTTCTTGAGGTTCTTGTATATCCCTTACAATTTTTGTAGCTATTAATTTTGATGTTTATGATCGGTCCTATATTAACTTGTCGTAGATTTCATTTTGTCTTCCATATTTTCTAAATATTTGGTCCAAAGTTGGACTACATAAAAACTTGCCAATTTTATTTGATTTATTTGAAATCATAATATCTTATTTAATTTATTTGTTTAAACAAAAAAAGGAAATAAAGGTGATCCTTGTATAGAATAGATTGTTGTTGATAGTTGATGGGCCTTTATAGTGCATCAAAGATCAATTTTCTCTTATCCTATGGAACAATGGCTTTGATCATATAAGTTTATATGATTCGTATTCTCAGTTAAGTTGTAAACAATGTATAAAATTACTCTTAATCTGCATCGATTTTTGACTAGGTGCAGTAACTTTTCTGAAATCTTTCACGTTGATAACTTCAAATCAGTCCTTCAGTCGGATATTCAAGCTGTCTCATATTTTCCTTCCAGCAATTCGACAAAGAGACACATAATTGAAAACTCCATTCCTTTTTGTGCTAATCCTCTTTGGTGTTGGGAATCGGACACTCCCTTCTGCGCTCTGATACCGAGTACGAGAGGTTGCCGCAGCGAAAACTTAAGCCCACCCACCTGAAATAACCAACTTCCGTCTAGCGGACACCAAGCACAGATAAAGACAAATATATGGCTATAACTATGCCACCTGGATAAATCCTAATCTTTATAACCCAACTAAAATTATAAGATTGTCAAAAAAAATTGTTGAACTCTTTTTCCTAATAGGTTCAACCCCCTCACAACAATCAAGAAAAAAAAAGAGATTACAATTGAAATTGCTCACCAACATGTAGCAATCTCCCTAGCCGAAGTTGACGACTCCTCGATTAGATCTCTTCTTCCTTCTATCTTGTATGGCGAAGTCCTAAGAGCAAATTATGGACTTTAATTTCTCTTAGATCTCATATGGACGAGCATCTCGAATCTCAACTTTGTGCTATTTTTGTGCCTCCGCCCTCACCCCATATATATAAGATGAGAAAATTATATTTTAGGTCATAATAGGATTTCTTAAATAGGAATAAAATAGAAATCCTTTTATACCTAAAATATTCCATCAATATTCTATTTTAGAATATAATAGGATTTCTTAAATAGGAGCACTAAAATAAGAACTTCATTATATATAAAATAGCACAATACCAATTATAGACATCCAAATTCAGACTGGACTACAACGATCTTCCTCTCCAGTCTGATGAGAGGGTATTAACCCCATGGCTCCCCAACTGGACTCCATGCTTGTCGCCTCGCGACAGAGTTTTTGCTCTCCCATGCTACTGATCTTCGATCCTCCGGCCTACTTTGCATCTTCCTTCGTCTCCAGCTCCTAGACATCACGTCGATGCTAGCTGCCATGCATAGAACTTCCTACACCATAGGATTCTGTCGATATAAATAACACAATCAAGACCAAAGTCCATGACAATCAGCCTCACCGCTTGTCTCAGCTATTTGTTCCCGACTAACATCTTCCCCCATAATGTGCTCCCGTTTCGTCGAGCTTCTTCACCCTTGGCTGGCCCAACCAAGCGGACGATACGATCCTCCTGAGATTCAAACTTTGAACCTCCCCACCTTCATGTCCGACACTAAGATCTTCCGAACACATACATCCTCGAATAGAACATCATGTACTGTGCACATCGTCGATGACCCACAGTTCCCCCTGAACTAAAGAAT
>JANAVB010005798.1:1426684-1570679 GCA_029216955.1 Iris pallida | reverse complement strand
ATATTATGATATAGTTAGACTCGGAACAAAGTATTTAATTAGTAATATGCATATATTCTTAAGCCCAAACCAAACAGTCCATTCTAAATAAAGCTATGTTTAGGAAATCATTTATATATGTATATATATAGACATATATAAAACCTTTGGGATTATACTTATAAGCATTTGCCATGGTGATTAAACCAAATTAGACATATACAAAATATCCCAATTAGGAAATCCAAATAATACAAAAAAAAGCCAGAGCCCAACTAAATATATTCTAATTTAAGCCTATTTAGAAATGACTTAATATATCTATATTCATATATAAACCCATATCATCATTTAATTCTTACTGCTCGGCCCAACAATACTAGTTCATAGATAATTTATTTACACAAAATACTTATTATGGGCTTCATCGAGCCCAACCTTTTACTGGGCTCTTCAGCCCTAACAAACAACAAGGACAAGAAATAGAAAATAAAGATAGAAGAGTTAAAAGCGCTAGTTGTTCTCTCTTTAGAAGAGAGAGAAAACATTTAGGGGAAAACTTTGTGTGAGCGAGAAAGAGGGAAAGAGCATGGGTCAAGAACTTACCATGGTCAGCGGAGGGCACGGAGAGCGCTGGTCAACCGGAAGACTCGGACACGGCGAGTGGTTCGATGCACGGCAACTCTTGAGGTCCTCGAGCACGGTGGCCGCAGAACAAGTCAATGGCCAGGTTCTCTTTACAGAAGGGTGACGCTCGGCTTTCGGTCGAGCGCAGCGCACAGTGGCATGGTGACTGCTTCGACGTTGGCAAGAGATGATCGGCCGGGTGGAGGCAACACCGTGGTGGTCAGCGCCCAGCGGACCTGTGGCGGCGCATCCAAGGAGGCTCGCCGACGAAAAAGAGATGAAGGGGTCGGCGGTCCAGCTGGTCGTAGACTCTCGAGTGGTAGCTCAAGGATTTAGTCGATGGGGTGTCCGCGTTGTGAGGAATACAGGAGGTTTGAGCGGTGCTGGACTTAGGCCATGGCTGGCATGATAAAGGTGAGGGCGGTGTGGGTTGGCTGTGGTCATAGCGATAGAGAAATAGGTGGTGTAGACGATGATGTTGGTCAGACGGTCTGAGCAGTGACGCGGCCGAGAGGTGACTGCTTGGTCGCGGATCTGAGGAGACTTGACGGTGGCAGTGGAACAGGTTCTCATCATGGCCTGTCGTGAGGAAGGACACAGCGAGAGGCTGCACGATCAATGGCGAGGGTATCCTCATATAGTCGGGGGGAGTGCTCCGGTCGGAACGAAGAGGGTACGACGACCTGCTCGCCACGGTAGATGCTGGCTCGCATGGTGCCAGGATCGGCTTGGAAACTCTGGAAGTGCAGGGTGCAAGCGCGGCGTCAGGTGATCGCACGCATATAGTTATGGCTCGGCTGGCGTCAACGTTGACGCAGTAGAAGGACTGACTTGCCGGAGTGTAGCTCCCCTACTAGAATTTTGAAATATTATTTTTTATTATTTATTTGATTTAAATGGTGATTTTTAGATTTTTATAAATAATTATTTTGTTAATTATTACGGTAGATGACTTTACCCATAGTGGTTTTGAAGTACCAGACGACTAGGAATCATGGCGCGGATAGTGTAGTGCTTGCCTTGACTAGTGTATTAGCCATGCCAAGGAAGACCCAGCCATAAGTGTGTCTAACTAGGAAAACCAGGCCAATTTACGACTTAACCCAAAGATGAGTAATTAATTATAATTAGAATATTGAACTTTTAGGAAACTCGGTTGGACCGACCTAGCCCGATTGGACCCGTAACCAGCCCAAGCCCTATAGTTATGTAGTGTGTCCAAAGATGATCGTGTATTATAGTATGTATGGTATGTAGTATCTTATCTTAGTGTTCTACTAATATTTTTGTAAGTAATTGGGTATATGCACATATCATGATTATTATTGAGAGTGATAGCAATAATTTTATCTTGAATTATGATGACATGGCACAATATAATTGTTTAGCTTTTATTTTAATTTACAGACTAAAGACACACTGATAGTAATATCCATTGGATTATATATTCCTATATATGTATATATATACTTCGTATTTATTTAATAGTCTAATTATTATTCTGATAAAACATTATGTTATATAATAAATAATAATTTAACTAGGTTACTTTTGCTTAGAAATGTCATTACAGTTTATGTTATTCATGGGATTTATAATAGTAAGAATTAATTGTGTATATAGATATATACCGACTTGTACATATATATATATATATATATATATATCTATATATATATATATATAATATATATATATATATTATTATATATATATATATATATTATAAGGCCTAATATATATATATATATATATATATATATATATATATATATATATTTTTAGATCTATATATATATATATATATATTATATTATATAGGCCTTATAACTAAACTAGCTATATAAATATACCACACAAAGAGCCCAACCAATCCCATGCAAAACCCCTCCCGAAACCATCAGCAAGCCCAGCCCAGCCCCAAGCTACCCACAAAGCCTGCTCGGCCAAATAGAGCACCCAGGCTAAACCGAACTCCTTCCACACTCGGACAACGACTATTTATAAAGAAATCGAGAGAGAGGGGAGAGAGTAAACCCTAATCCCATATGAACCGCACACCATTCCTCTCCCTGGCGCCCTGACACCACGAGCGGTCATCGCGGTGGCCGTCAGCCGGCGACAGAGCGCGCACACGGAAGCAGCAGAAAGGACACAGCAGCAACGGTCAGTGGCCTCCTTCTAGGTAAATTTCCTCGCTCATCCAACTACCATTTGAGAACCAATTTGTTCCTTAGAATGACAACCTATAGGACTGTGAATCCCTTCAACTAGTTTTTATTCGAATCCTAGGTTGTCCGATAAATCGACACGAAGTTGTCAAAAAATAGTCCAAAACAGGCAGAGAACCCAGTCCCAAACCCATGTTGGAAGATAGATTTTGAAACAGAATAAAACAATTTTGGAAATCTACTTGAATAAAGACGTAGACAACCTATCCAGATAAATCCCTTAAATAGATTATTTTTTTCTAGGAAACTTTCTAATTAAAACCAGTCAGAGATTAGAAAAAATTGTTTTCAAAATATTAGAAATTTATAAACTCTTCGATACGACGTGCGTCCGCCAACCGGGCGACGTGGTCACGCACCGAAAGCATCGAAAGGTACGTATCGGCTTATAGACGTGTGGGCTTTGATAGAATTCAAATTGGTTGCGTTGTCGAATTTGATGCGTATCCATCGAAATTCATCGTATGCCGCTGTGCAAATTTTCCAATTACTTTGTGCACGTTCGTCAGATCAAGACAAAACTTACGCCAACAGGACCGTATTATTTTTCTAGTCATGTATGTCATGTTTGTTCCAATTCTGAGACAGTTGATTGGATTGCCGTTTTGCGGGCTCCACGATCCGATTCAATAGGCAATTTTGTGCACGGCCATCGAAATCCACAATTGGATACACCGTTGGGTTCGTATCATCAAAATGAATCCATAAACATGTAGTTTAACGACTTTAGAGATGATTGACCCTGGCACATTTTTTGGTGCAAAGCAGGTCCAACGACGGATATCGTTTTGGCCTAAAATTACCATTTTGCCCTTGTGTCCAGAATTTGACTTAAGGACAGGCAATCCTAGCTAATTTGACTATTCTGATAATGTTCGCAATGTCTATTTCAGCTTTCGAAGACAGTTGTATGATTTGGACTTATGGCTTACTAATTGACAGAATATTGTTGGTTCTTCGTGCAAACATCAGGCAAGGTACCTTGCCTCCCTCTACAGTTTATTTTCATGCTTATATTTTCCTGTTTTTATATATGTTATCATCTTATTCTCTAGATGATGTGAGTTTATCTATATGTTTCCTGCGTTCCATATTTTACTAGATTATTGTCTTGCTTGTATATCACCTTTCGTGACTTGAAAGTGTAGTTATACTGGACTTGTTCACATCATAGTTCATGCTAGAGTGGTCCTTATCTGTGTCTTGACTGAGTTGTACCTTGTCTTACTAGTACCTTGCTTGAGTTGTGTCATAGAACGAGTACGTGTAGTTGAACTGCTAAATCCTTGTTATTGTTTCCTCAACCAGAGAGTCCACACTCGGGATGAGGGTTGATTAGTTGCACCAGAGAGTCCACACTCAGGACGAGGGTGTTTGTCTTGATCTGTTTACATCCTGTGAGTCCACACTCGGGACGAGAATGTTGTTTATTTGCACCAGAGAGTCCACGCTCAGGATGAGTGTGCCGTGCCTTGAACTAACCAGAAAGTCCACACTCGGGATGAGGGTTAGTAATTAGTTCAAACCTGAAAGTCCACTCGTGGCGAGGGTTTGGTATTCCATTGATCTCGTGTTCACTTGTTCATCCAGCAGTTCAGTTACGTGTAGTTGTTCTTGTAATCCAGTTCATAGTCGCCTGTCAGTAGCCACTTGTCGATAGTCACTTGTTAGCAGTTTTGGTCGTAGTCTCTTGCCATGTGTATGTCTCGTTCCTTGCTTATATCCTGTTTATAGTTTATGTATAATTAAACTGCTAGATAGGCATGTTTTTATGTATCGTACTATGTCCCCTGAGGACCTGATGATCTCTTCAGGTTTAGTGACTGCGTGGAGTTAGTTAGCAGTTCTGGATGGCGGATGATTATGACTCTTGTGAGTTTCAGATGATTACGATATTGCTTGCGAGATTCAGGTATTGACATCACATTTATTATACAGCTCGTGTTTTCCTTTCATTAGCATGCGATATCCTATTTATTGATTCGGTTTATAGACTCTTGTCATATTCTTTGGAGTCTTATCGGACATTATGCTAGTGGGCTGCAGACCATGACCCATAGTTGTTCATTCATATTTATTTATTCTTAGTGGATTTGAGATATAGATTGCATTGTCATAATTTGGCAGTATACCACAGCCTTGACAGCGTTTAGTATTCGAGTCGGGCTGGAGTCCGCTCGACGTAGCTGGCTCGCTCACGAGCTCGTGCCCGAAAAGTGGCGTGCGGGTCGTGACACGGAGTCACGGTCGTGACATGCCGACTTGGTGGTGATGGTAGGGGGTAAGTCGTAGGTACAAAAGAGGAAGAGTGAAAAGGGAGTATGGTAGTTAGGGAATGCTTAGATAGAGAGGGTTTCCTTTTACAGATAGGGCGAGTCTTGATGGTTAAGATATATAAATTTCAATTAATTTAGAAGTTGCTACAGGTGAATTGTTTGAGGCTTCATTAAAGGATTGACAGAAAGAGATAAGTATACAAAAGATGATATAATTAAACTTTTGGGGATTTGGTTATACCATAATTAGCATTGATATTATAGCGATATATCACTACACAAACTATATTTAAATAAATATGTTAGTTTATCGACTAAAGGGAAGTATAATATATATATAAATATATATATATAATATTATATATATATATATATATTTATATAATATATATATATATATTATATATATTATATTATATATATATAATATAGATTATATATATTATATAATATATATATATATTATATATTATTATATATCTAATATATATTTAAAATTATATATATATAATATATATATATATATATTTTATGATATATATATATATATATATATATTATCTATATATATATATATTTTATGTATTATAATATATATATATATATATATATATATAATATCTATATATATATATATAATATATATATATAAAGAAAAAAAAAAAATTAATATTATATATATATAGATAATATATATATTTATATATCTATAAAAAAATAAAAAAAAAAAAAAAAATATATATATATATATATATATATATCTAGTATATATATATATCTATATATATATATATATATATATATATATTTATATATATACGTATATTTATACGTATATAATCATATATATCTATTAATATATATATATATATATGTCTATATATATATATATGTATATATATATATAATGTATATCATAGATATATCTATATATATATATATCTATATATATATATAATTTATATAAATATTATATATATAAATATATATATACGTATAAAATATATATATTTATATATTATACATATATATATATATATATATATTTTTTTTTTTTTTTTTTTTTTTTTTTTTTTATATTATATCTATATATATATATATATATATATATATTTTATATACATTTTATATATATATATTTTATACGTATATATATATAGATATATATATATATATATATTATATAGATATATATTATATATATATATATATATAGAATAAAATAAAAAATATATATATATATAATATATATATATATATTATATATTATAATATTTCAGAGAACCACCATTTATTGATAGAAACAAAAGAGTAAGAGGAGTTCTATCCAACACCAAGAAGAGGCCAATGCAACGGTAATGAAGGCTTGTGCTTGCATCGCTTCAATGCTTTCCCAATTTGACGTATAGTCTCATGCAGAAGTTTTACGTCTGAGTATTTATACTCCTCATATCGCCACTTGTTTCTATTCTTCCATGTTACCCAACACACAGCAGCAACTACAATCTCTTTTAGGTCTCCACCATTTCCCGAACAACCTTAGTAAGTCCCCTTCCGCCCAGCTATGTGAAGATCATTCTGAAGATTATTCCACAGCCTCTCAACAAGCTCTCCATCTCCAAATATATGTGCTGTGGTCTCCTCCTTTGGATTAATGCAACAATGACATTTCGAAGCTAATCGAAAACCCATTCTTTGAATGTTATCATCCGTAGGAATCTTATTATGCAGTAGTCACCACATCAAGATGGACCACTTATATGGAATGCAAGAGTTCCATATATGTTTGAAGTGTGGTCGAGTAGGAAAAGGGTTACGGAGTACCTTCCAAGCTATGGAGACTGAAAAGTTCCCACTCAGAGAAGAAGTCCAGATCCAATCTCCCGAAGTCATCTGAGCAATATACTGATTAGCCATTGCTCGTCCTTGCACCAGTCAACGCCAAACATGAGAACACTTCTGTGGTACTCCAGCTGTATTCAAATCTTGGAGTTTACAGTATCTTGCCTTGAGGAATTGCTGCCATAATCCATCCTGAGTTTTGATTTTCCACCATAATTTGGCCGTGAATGCATCTATTGTCTCATGCAAGCTTCTAATTCCCAAACCTGCTTCCTCAATAGGACGAGCCATAGAACTCCAACTTGCCCATATATGTTTTTATACCCCATCATTTGTACCCCAAAAAAATCGAACGAACATATCTTCTAGCTTGTTTAGGACTGCCTTCGGAGGATTGCATGCCGCAATCGTGTACATAGGAATGGATAACAAAACAGATTTGAGCAAAGTTAATTTGCCCCCATATAATAGTAGCTTCTGCTGCCACCCTTCCAATCTTCTCCTAATCTTAGCAAGAAGGTCTTCATATAAGTTAGTTGTACGTCTGCCCACGGCCATAGGATAACCAAGATTGGTGAGTGGTGGCTGCTTAAGCTCAAATCCTGTAATAACATGAAGTTCCTCCTTCCTTTTAAAGGTTGGCATGGTATAAATACATGATTTAGAAGCATTGACACTTTGACCAGAAGCTCTCTCATATCTCCGAAGTATCTCATGAACTAGATGAACCGATCGAACATCACCAGCTGAGAAAAGCAAGACATCATCTGCAAAAGCTAGATGAGTAATAGCCCGACAACCACTAGGAGCATAATAATGGTAGAATGATGCATTCTCTACTAGTTGGTTGAGATTTCTGGACAACACTTCAGCTACAATAATGAATAATGCTGGAGACAAAGGATCCCCTTGGCGTACTCCTCTATATGCTTTGAAGTAGCCCAATGATACCCCATTGATCATGGTAGAGTACCACACGTTATTGATCAGTCGGAAAATCATACTAATCCACTTCTCATCAAATCCAAATTTGCGTATAACTTGCATAAGGAATTTCCAGTCCAACCGATCATACGCTTTTGTCATGTCAAGTTTAATAGCTATATTGCCTCCTCTATTATTAGAGTTCATAAGACTCAACATCTCTTGAGCTAAGAGAATGTTGTCAACTATCTCCCTCCCCCTTACAAAGCCACTTTGTTCTGGTGAAATGAGTTTAGGAAGGATTGGAGCCAGCCTGAGAGCCAATAATTTGGAAACAAATTTGTTGAACACAGTACATAAACTAATGGGCCGAAAATCCGTCATATACCTGGGGTTGTTGTGTTTGGGGATCAAAACCAATGCCGTGCTCGTGAAAGCTTTTGGCAAATCAAAACCCACCATAAATAAAGATAAAGCCTCCAACATGTCATCTGCAATGATATGCCAGCAGGAAACAAAGAACGTTGTCGTGAACCCATCTTGACCCCCTGTACTGTTGATATCCAAGCTCTTAATTGTGAGAAGAATTTCCTCCTTCGTAGGCTCTGCTGTTAATGAGGCATTATCTTCCTCAGTGAGAATAGTAGGAATAACCTCCATTAAAGCTTCATCCTCCTCCAGCCTAATACTCTTATATTGATCTTCATAATAAGAATTCGCCAGAGATTGAATATCTTTTAGCTCAGATAGTACACTTCCCTCATCATCAATAATGTGGTGGATATGCAACTTTCTTTATTTACTATTCACACACTCATGAAAATACTTTGTATTTAGATCCCCTTCAATGTCCCATCTAAGCCGTGCCTTTTGTTTCCAATATGAATCAACATAGGTGTGTTTTTGTTTCAACGGTACGACCGTTTTGTCCAATGCCATGCGCTTCTCAGTCGACCGATCATTTTCGAATGCCAATTCAGCAGCTAAAACACAGTCCTCAACTACCTTTACCTCCTGAAAGATGTCTCCGAATGTACTATGACTCCACTTAGAAAGAATAGTACGGCAAGCTGCCAACCTCATACTGACACGCACCAAGCTATTAGGATGTGAAACTGAGTTCCAAGCCTCCTCCACGAGCTTAATAAATCCCTCATGTTTGGTCCAAAAATCAAGGAACCGAAATGGTCGTCTACCTCCTTCATGCTGAGCTAGAACCTTGATTAATAAAGGGGCGTGATCTGACTCCGCCCTATTAAGATGATCCACCTTCGACAGCGGTGCAAGAGTAAGCCAATCTTGAGAAGCCTGTATTCTATCCAATCTTGATCCCCTCCTCTCCCCAGATTTAGATTTAAACCAAGTGTAACGACTCCCTGAGATAGGTAATTCACTCAGCACTGCGGATAATTGGAAGTTTAAAAACTCCTGAATAGATATTTGACACGGAGGACGTCCACCAACCTTCTCTTCAGAATACGCAATAGCGTTAAAATCTTCCCCTACGGCCCAAGGAATACTATAGGAAGACTGAAGTCTGAGTAGCCTATCCCACATTTCCTGCGACCCTCCTTTTTGTTGTGCCCATACACGAATAAAAACATAACATTGGATACATATTCATTCTGGAAAGCAATAGTGATGGCCTGATCAAACGAATCTAACAAGGAGAGTGTACATCCCGCCTTAGCCAAGACCCAGATGTTGCCCTTCTCGTTCCAGAAACCCTTTTCAAAACCAAGATTTAGTTGATAGTGCAGTAGTTTAGAGCTATCCACCTTTGGCTCCAATATAGCCAGCAGTTGTACTTTGTTTACCCGATAAATATTTCGAAGTCTCTTAAGAGCCATTTTATTGGCAACCCCACGAATGTTCCAGCATAGAATATTAAACATTAATGGGGAGATGGTGTTTACCCGATTTTGTGGTAGCAGACACTGAGCGAAGGATCCTATCTGATGGCTCCACTTCACGCTTCTTCCTTTAGGGTTTCCCAACTTTGCAACAGTTCTGTTCTCTTCTGCTTCCGCAGCGTCTGCCCAGTTTCTGATTTCACCCTCCTCTTCGCTCTCTTCTTCACCATTACTGGCTTCAGGATCAACGTCCTCCGATTGATTCTCCTCTCCTTGAACTTCATTTTCCTGTACTGGTACTTCCGACTGAGTGGTTGCAGAGTCTTGAGCTTCAACTGCGTCGACGCTTTCCATATTAATGCCTGCAGTCTCTTCATTAGGATGAGGTGGTTCTCTCTCCTCACTAGGAGCTACTTTTTCTATTGTCTGGTGGATAATAACCGGGCCACTGGTTGGAGGCTGCTCTGAGTTGACATCCCTCAATGGACGAGCCGCATCTTCTCTTTAAAGAATATGTGTAACTATAGGTTCTTTTTGTCGACTTGTAGTGGCTGCTACATCCTTTTGTAATGGCTCCTTTCCTCGGTCTTTGTGCTTTAGTTTACATGAGCCTATTAAATGTCCTTGGTGACGGCAGTGAGAGCAGTAAAGGGGAGTCGTTTCATACTCTATTGGCTGCCAAAATCCTCCACTTGGCAGATTGATGCGAATACGTTGTTGCAATGGTTTAGAAGCATCAACCTCCATGAAACACGAGCCATACTTGGATGAGATAATTCTGCCGTAGCCTTGTCTATCTTCAGAGGAGTACCAAATACTGCTGCAATAGCAAATAAAGCATCTTTTGCATATAAATGATGAGGAAGGTTTGGCAATGATACCCAAACTGGAATCTTCGGCGACTCTTGAGACGGAGTGAAATCTGGATCCCATTTAAAGATTCTCATAGGAGCCCTAGCAACATACCAAAGATCTTTAGAACGAAGCCGAAGAAAGTCGACCTCACTAGAAGGCCTAATGAGAATGTGTTTTTATCAATGACTCCCGCCTTGATGGAACCTACGAACTCAAAGCCAGTGAAAGCCTTCCTAATCAAGTCGATCGGAGGCCTAGAGTGTGAGAACTTCCCAACCAATGCATATTTAAATGGATCGGCTAGAAGTGTTTCTTCCTCCTCCGAAAAGGAGATGGAAGGAGCGCCTTTGAAAGACGAGATCGTGAGTGGTGCGATACTGGGAGCCGCCTGGGCAGATCCCATCACCGCCTCCGCGAAGGACTTTGCCGCCATCACCCACGAGATACTAGCAAAGGGGGAGCCACCAACCAACTGGTTTTGGTGGCCTAGGGGGAACCCCGGCACGGCCAAAGGCCACGCCGGCGTTGTGGTGGAGAGATAGGTTTAGGGTTCAGAGGCGGCAGCTCCGCGAGATCATATTATATATATATATATATATATATATATATATATATATATATATATATATATATATATATATACACGTATATTTATAGAATATCATACATACACCTATTCGTTTAATAAACTATGTATATATAAAAAATAAAATTATATATATATATATATATATATATATATATATATATATATATATATATATATATATATATATATATATATATATATATATATATAAAATTTTATTTTATATATATATATATATATATATATATATATATATATATATATATATATATATATATATATATATATATATATATATATATAAAATAAAATTATATATATATATATATATATATATATATATATATATATATATATATATATATATATATATATATAAATAAATAAATATATATAAATAAATAAATATATATATAAAATATATATATATATATATATATATATATATATATATATATATATATATATATATATATATATATATATATATATATATATATACGTATATTTATAGAATATCGTACATACACCTATTTTTTTAATAAACTATTTATATAGATATATACTATTATTTACATATTTGCATTCACGTATATATAACAAGCTTACATACCGCCAAAATCCCAAAAATGTAAAATAGCATTTTAGAAAAATACTCATCATATTGACAATTTTAATATCAATAACACAAATACTTAGGAAAATATTTATAAGTCCATAAAATACAAAAATATATACGTATACAATAAATATACAGCTTTACGGATATCTCTGGGTACACTACAAGACTATATTGGTTTAGATTTTGGTTCGGGTCAAGTCTGGGCTACATTGGTACTACCGGGTCTCCTAATAGTCAAATAATCTTAATAATAATTAATTAATCATTTATAGGGGTTAGGTTGCAACTCTGACTGGTTTTTCTAGTTCGAGCACACATATGGCTCGGTCTTTCCTATCATAGTTAAAACACTTGTCAAAGCATTCGACCACACTCTCCGTACTATGATTTCTTTTCATCTTGTGCCTCAAATCTTAACCATGATTAAGGCCCTCTATAATAATAATTAATTAAATTAAATATTTATCAAATTCCAAAAATCATATTTTAATTCAAATAAGTAATAAAAAGGTATTTCAAAATTTCGGAAAGAGAGGTTACAGATCTTCTCCCTGGTTTCGAACTGCTGAAACCAATGTTGCTTAGTGAAACTTTGGCAAACCATCCGTCGTAAAACCAGATACATAGAGCAACCCCCACTTGGAGACCGACCAACAGTCATGGGACCGACAGACTGACCATTAATCTTTGACTCACCTCTATTCGTCTCTTTGTCTTGACGAACCGAATCCTCCGTAACCCTCAAACCATCTCAAAGACCCTCCTCAGCAAGTTTTTGATGATCCAACTCCTGTTGAACACCCCTCAAGCCTCCATCCGGTGTCTGTGTCCTGCTTGTACAACTCAGCGACTTGAGCCTGTACATGCCACAATTCATATCTCCTCGAACCAGCTGTAGGAAACCCTTTGTAAGCATGCAATCTTTGTCCCTAAATAAAGTATGACAGCCTACATCTACCAGCCTCCCTACCGAAACCAAGTTGTAGCACAAACTCGATATATGTCGCACACCCTTGAGGACGAGCTTCTCACCAAATTCCATCGTCAAGTGCACATCACCGATGCTTATAACTGTAGCAGTCCCCTCGTCGCCCATCTTTACAAGTCCAAACTTGCAATTATGGCATGACGTGAAGATCCTTCTTTACGGAGTGACGTAATACGATGTCCTCCGTGTCCATGGCCCAGTCGTCGTCATGACACATGCCAAAAGATTCCTCTACGTCGGTCGCTACGATGATGATATCTCCCATTGCTGTGAGATCCTTCTGATCATCCTCGCCTTTGGCCTTATAAGCTTTGAGCTTCATGCAGTTTCTTTTGATATGACCCCTTTCACAATAGTGATAGCAGCCCTTCTTACAGTCCATAATCGCAAGCTCCCGAGAACTCCCCCATGTCCTCTCCTATGACTTGAGTCTTTCTTTCTGGTGGAAAGCCACCAAAGTGGACTCCTACGATGATTCAACTTGCTTGCACCGGACCTCCTCATTCAACAAGCTACTTTTGACTACCTTCATCATTTTAACTCTATCTGGTACGGAGTAGCTCACCGACACCACCAACATCTCCCAGCTTTTCGGTAGAGAACTCAAAAGTAGCAGATCCTGAAGCTCATCCTCAATCACCATCTTCATCGTAGATAGCTGATTAATGATACACAAAACATCGTTCAGATATTTTGCCACCGAGGCACCCTCCATGTACTTCGAGTTGACAAGTTGGCGAATAAGAAATGCCTTGTTTCCAATCGTCTTCCTTTTATACAACGAATGTAGCTTCTCCCATAATGCTTTTGCTAAACTCTCCGTGGACACGTGGTGAAATACTGAGTCGTCTAGCCATTGGCAGATGAATCCAACGACCTTTCGATCCAGTCGTTTTCAGTCTTCAATAGCTTTATTCTATGGCTTTTTGTTGTCGCCCTTCAATGGACTATGCAAGTCCTTGCACCAGAGTAGATCGTCCACCATTGGCTTACAAATCTTCTAGTTTCCTTTCTGCAAGGGTGATTATATCACTACGTCAGAATTCGTCTTTTTCGACAGACTAAAACCGTCGATAACTATATTTTCGATGGTTTTGGTTCGTCAAAAATAAAATGTAGTTTACTGCAAATCCACCTTATGTTTTCAATTCCCGCTATACCCAATAGGAACTTTTAACTTGCTCAAGGTTTTACAAATTATTTCTCTCTCAGACCGGGATAATGTAAAAGGAGCCTTCGGGATAATTATTTTCCCATCTTCTTCACTATCCATAATTTTTTTTTATCTTCCATTCCTCTAGATCTTTACGAGCATCAACTCCGTCCTTAGACTTACCCTTAGTATCCATTATTGTTGCAAACAAGTTTTCAGCCACATTTTTTTCTACATGCATCACATCCAAATTATGCCGAAGGTGCAATTCCTGTGACAATGAATATGTTAATTAATAACAATACTTAAGCATAGCATAAAAAAAAGATAAACCTATTCAACAACCCAATTATATTACCTTCCAATATGACAAATCAAATAGTATCGATTTCTTTGACCATGGAACATTTGTATCAGTGGGCCGCTTCCTCTTATTACCTGCTAACTTTCCAAATTCTGTTTGTATAGCTTCCATTTTACTAAATAATTCTGCACCAGTCAAACGTATTCGAGGCCTTATATCTTCTTCATATCCATTAAATTTGGACTTTTGCTTTCTAAAAGGATGCTCGGCATCTCTTATGAATCTTCTATGACCCATGTAAGCAAACTTTTTTCCATGCATTAGCTACTTCGCATCTATTTCTTCACCACATACAGGACAACCAAATTGTCCTGCAGTCCTACAACCTAAAAGATGCGCATAAGCTGGAAAATCATGTATACACCACATCAGCATTTCTTTTAAGGTAAAGTTGGCCTTCATGTGAGAATCATATGTAGTACTTCCAATAAACCATAAATCTTTCAACTCCTCAACCAATGGTTGCAAATAGACATCAATGTTATGTCCTGGACCACTTGGAACAGGAATCAACATGGTTAACATGGTAAAATCCTTTTCCATGCATAAAGATGGAGGAAGATTATATGGAACAATCATAACAGGCCAACAACTATACGAATTTTGCATCCCAAAGGGATTGAAACCATCAGTTGTGAGACCTAGTCGAACATTTCGTTTTTTTGGCCCATTGGTCATGGTCAAACCTGATTTTAATAATTGATCAAACTCTGTCCCGATATACGAATCAATTCAGATGTTTACTAACGACGTTTTAGACACTGATCAAAAGATTGGATATCTACTCAGTTCAAGACTCAGTTCAAGACCGAAGATCTGTTTGCCACTCAAAATTGTATTTTCTTAAAGCAATGTAATTTTCATTTTTATTGAGTCTAGGAATACTTTGTACACCAAGTCGTACTGGAAAATATCCTATCCGAAATTATTTTTCAAAACTGACCTATCTTTTTAAAATGACCTATGTTTTTAAAAAATATCTATTTTACAAAAAGCTTCTGAAAGATTTTTTAAAAAGCTAAAATAATTTTTCATAAAATCAAACTGACCAAACCCTGACAGAACTCGGCCAGAGTTCGGCCAGAGTTCGGCCATGGTGAACGTTATATGAACGTTTGATTTTGAACTTGGTCTCCCTTCAGTTGCGGTTGGTTACAAAGAGTTCTGTCCGAATTCTGCCCAAATTCTGTCAGAGTTCTGCCTTTGAAAAAACTATAAATAGAGAAGGATTTTGATCATTTCAAAACACCAATTCACTTTCATCTCTTCTCTTCTAAAGCGTACGTTTCTTCCAAATAGTTCTAAAAAGCATCCATTTTCAAATCCCAAGCCAGTTACAATCCTCTAGTCGATTTGCCAGTGCGGTACGGTCTAGAAGTTTCAAAGCGATTGTAATCAGAGACTTGATTGAAGATAGACTCTTCATAATTGAAGTTGGTCAAGTTCTTCGTATCAAAGCTCGCGTCTGTAGAAGTTGCAAGGACTTAGTATGAAAACTTATGAGATTTTCCAATAGTGGATTCAACTGGAAGCTAGAGTTCTTCCGACTGGACTAGTCCTCATAAGAGGAAAACCAGTATAAATCTATGTGTTTGCGTTTGCCTTCTGATCACTCTTTTCATTACAGTTATTTATTTTGTGATTATTATTATATCTGTGATCTAACTGCTAACAAGTTTTTAATTAGCAATATTCCGTTGCCTACTCTATTCACCCCTCCCCCTCTAGAGTATTCTGCTTTACGATTTCGTTCCTACAATTGGTATCAGAGCGGGTTATACAGGTAAAGCAAGGTAAAATTGCAGCTATATTCAGTTATTTTTCAATTGCTATATAGATCACAGAATTACACATGGCAACTGTAAAATTCACAAGTGAAGGCCAAGCCACAAACAGACCTCCACTGTTTGACGGCACAAACTACACTTATTGGAAAATACGTATGAGTTTCTTCTTAAAATCTCTTAATTTTGACTTATGGTCTGTAGTTATTGATGGCTACAAAAAGCCTCCTCGTATTAATGTTGATGGAGTTTTAGTTGAAAAACCCCATGATAAATATACGGAGGATGAAAAGAAAAAGGCCAGTCTTGACGTACGTGCTATTAACGCTTTATTTTGTTCTTTAGACAGAACTGAATTCAACAGGGTGTCTACTTGCACAACATCAAATGAAGTATAAAAACTTCTCGAAGTAACCCACGAAGGAACAACACAAGTCAAGGAGTCAAAGATCAGCAGACTTACTCAGGAGTACGAGGCATTCAAAATGAATCCAAGTGAATCAGTCACTCAGATGTTTACGAGATTCTTGGATATTGTAAATCCTTTGTCTTCATTAGGCAAGGAATACAGTAACCATGAAAAGATTTGCAAACTTCTACGAGCTCTCACAAAGAACTGGATTCCAAAGGCTACAGCAATCATTGAAGAAAATGACCTCTCAACAATATCTCTAGAAACACTCACGGGTAAGCTACTCACTCACGAGTTAGAACTTCAAGACTTTGAAGACGCTACACCAAAGAAGAAGTCAGAAAAGTCGATCGCTCTCAAGGCTCAATATAGAAGAACTGTCGAAGATGATTCTGACGACAACGACTCTAACTCTGAAGATCAAGCTCTTCTGGTAAGAAAATTCAAGAAGTTCATAAGATTTAATAGGAGAACAAAAGATAGTAACAGCAACAACAACGAGAAAGATCCTATTTGCTACGGATGTAAGAAGAAAGGACACATGAAGAAAGATTGTCAAACAACATCATCATCAACAAGAAAAAGCAGCAAATATGACAAAGGCTACCTGAAGAGATCTACATCCAGGAAGTACGCCAATATAAGCATATGGCATAAAAACAAAGCCAGCGATTCAGAAGACGAATAATCAGATGACACTGCAAATGTATTCTTGATGGCTTGCGATCAGGTAATTACTAATCCTCTGTTTGATCCTTATGATGATTTCACCTTTGAGCAACTAGGAGAGGCTTTCAGTGACCTATTAAATGATTACAGAAAACTGCATAGTAAATATGAAACCTCTAAGAAGGTATTCAAAGAGTACAAAGGTGAGATAGGAAGACTTACCGACCAACTAGATGATGTTAGAAATAATGACTCTTCAATTGAGTCTGGTGAGCTTTCATCTATTAAGTTGTTGTTACACGAGACTATTAAGTTATCCGAAGAAAAAGACCAAACCATCATCCAGCTAAAGGAAGACCTATCTAAGGAGAGAAAGAGTCTCCAGTGTGTATAAGTCAGAATAGAAACACTTACATCTGACTACACTAGATTATATGACACCTCCAAAAAGTTGGAAATTAGTTTAGAAAAATGGCCTGAAGTTGCTGCTTCATATTCTAACATGTGTCAATTACCGAATCATCGGAACACGCCCAAACCAAACACTGTCAGACCAAACCATACCAAACCTATGCCCAAGAAGACTAATAGGCATCCATTTTTCTATACTAGAAAATCAAAATCTATCAATTATGCACCTCACATAACTTTCAAAACTCAGCATGAAAAATGTCATTATTGTGGCCTCATTGGTCATATATCCTCTGTATGTAGAATCAAAAAGTTAGTAGATTTAAATATTTATGCATAGATACCAAAAACTAACCAGTCAGGACCCTACAAGAAATGGGTACCAAGAGTTTCATCTGCAAATTATTTTGTAGGTGGAACGCCCTTCACATGCTAAGAGCAAATGGATCCTCGACAGCGTTTGCTCACGGCACATGGCCGATGATGCTTCATTATTCGCAACACTGTCGAAGAAGAATAAAGAAGGATACATCTTCTTCGATAATAATTTAAGAGGGTACATAATCGGTATCGGTGACATTGGTAAGGCTCCATATCCTGTGATTAATGATGTCTGTCTAGTTACCGAGTTAAAACATAATCTGCTTAGCATAAGCTATGTAGCTGATCACGGTTATGGTATTAACTTCGTCAAAGACAAATGTACTATAGTTGATAGTTCAACTGGTAGTACTATCTTTGAAGGTATCAGGGAAGACAACATATATGTTTTCTATTTGTTAGAAGATGCTAACAAAGCAGGTAGATATTTGATGGCCAAAAGCATTGAGAGTCAACTATGGCATATGAGACTCGGTCATGCAAACATGGATACAATTTCAAAACTATCTACAAAGAAGTTGGTACGCGGCTTACCGGACATATCTTTCAAGAAGGATACGGTAAGTAGTGAATGTGAAAAGAACAAAGCTACTCGATCCTGTTACTACTATATTTCTAGCTTGAGGGTATTTTGGTCATTTTTAAAATTTTGGGAATTATTTGAAATTATTAGTATTAATTATAACTATTAGAATTTTCAGTAATTTTTAATATAATTGATTTGGTGCTATTATTGACTTTGACTCAGGGTGACTTAGGAGACTGTACTAGAAGCTAACCTAGATCATGACTACTTGGTTAGAGTGTGTAACCCTAGCTTGACCTAAGTTAGTGATATCCAACCAATTAGAATTTATTTGGAGAAAATAGGAATTTATTTGGCTAGAGAATGGCTTGTGGTTTCACAAGTCATGATTAATGACTTAAGCCCATAGGGGCCCAAAACCTAACACCATGTAAACCCTAACCCTAGCCCAACACCCCTTGGCCGGCCACTTAGGGCTTTCCCCCACCTATTTAATGCCTCCTCAAAGTTAGGGCTAGCCTCCTTTAGAAAGTTCTCAAGTTGGAAAGAGAGGTATGCTCCATCTTTAAAAATTCCTAAAAAATCCAATTTAATTCCTTTTCCATCCAAACCAATTGCAATAGGTTCTAAATTTCTTCTACTTGCTGTTTGTGGTGAGGAATTTCAGGGGAGAAGCAATTTGAAGGAGTTTTGGTAGCTTGAGAATCCACTCACATTAGGGCTTTTTGAGCCATTGCAAACCCTCGGTAAATTTTGAATCCCTTCCATAAATTGATGTTATTATTGCATAAATAGGAAGCCCTAGGTCTACCCTAACTGTAGGTATAGCTATCCCTAGGTTTCGTATCCAATACGTGTCCGTATCGGACACGTATCAGTAGATACGTGTAGGTGTTCGATGAAATACCACAGTGGGCATTTCATCACTATTTTCCAGTTTGGTTTGAATAGGAAATTAGGGTTTAGGCTCACTTATGGGTTTCTGGTGTTCTGAGGTCGTTTTGGTATTGTGTCGGGTCGCGGTGGACACGGGAACACGCGGGGTGCCACGCGCGCGCGAGCAGTGTTGCTTTCCCTGCTGCTTGGGGTCGATTGCACGCAGCACACACCACTTGGACACGTGTAAGTTGACACACGGGTGTGGGAAGTATCTGACACGAGGCCCCCAAAGTTTTGTGGGTCCTCGTGTCGTGTCGGACACGGTATCGCATGTGCATGGGGCGTGCACTGTGCGTGCACAGTTTTGTGGTTTCTTTCACTGTTTAATTTCCATTTTAAATGTTTTAATTCATGTTTTAACTACTAAATTAGATCCTATATATGATTAATAATCTATATTAGATTGATTACATGTTAGTTTAGGTGTTTGATGTAGATTTTGGATTCGAATTGGTAAAATGGCAATCGGCTGATACCATGTTCTGATACATGGGTTATTCAAAATTTTGAGCTTTAAATCCCAGTTTTAATTGCTGTTTTTCACTGTTAAATGATCCCCACATATTGTAGTTTATGTTCACTTCGTGATTACTTATTTAGAATAGGCTTTTTGATTGAGAATGGTGAATTGAGTTATGTAGGAACTGTTGTTCCAGGATCCATATTCGCTGTATACTTCCAGATTTTTAATGTAAACTTGAC
This sequence comes from Iris pallida, assembly GCA_029216955.1. NCBI lineage: Eukaryota > Viridiplantae > Streptophyta > Magnoliopsida > Asparagales > Iridaceae > Iris > Iris pallida. The sequence continues at coordinate 1,550,552 of JANAVB010005798.1, read as the reverse complement.
ATCAAAATTAACCTCATTAGAACTGATAATTACATGGTTTAAGACCCTAATGTAGTACACCTACTTGTTAACTAATTGTATGTTGATTTTGGGATGTTTTGGTATTGATTTGGGCTCTAAATCTGAGAGTTTTGTTTAAGACTGAAAACTGGGTTTATGAAACTATTTTTCTGGGTTGAATGAATTGATTTCTTTTCTCTCTCTTCACTGTATGACTTGGGTTGTATAGCAATATGGCTAGGTTCTGAAATTTGAGTTTTTCTTGGGGTTGTTGACTGTGAACTGAATTGAATGATTCCAGTTCTTAATATCTGAGTAGTTCCTCCCCATTACACTGACTGATTTCCTTTAACCTGAGATTATTTCATTCCTTGTGAACTGTCAACTGATTAGTTTTCTTGTAACTGTCAACTATTAAAACTTGAGATGTGATTTCCATCGCTGTTTTGATTCAAATGTTCATTTCCTTTAATCTGGGAATTGATTCCCTTTTTCCAAATTCTGAAATTTAGTATTGTACACTGATCTTCCTGTTCACTGTTTTTCCAAATTTTCATTAGGGTAGTACACTATTTTTCTATTCTAGGATATCTCTCATAACACATTGATATTCACATTGCCATGCCACTGTTTCCTATGAACACAATGTATATTGTTTTAAAAATGAACTGAGTTCCAGGATACATTGTTCACTCACTGTTTTCCTCCATGTCTTCATTCACACACACACACACACATGTACACCACCACATTTCCTTCCTTATTCCCTATGTATGTGTATATATACTCATGTATATATATAGGTATGTGGGATTCACATATAGGTAACCTATATGCTAATGTGTATTCTATATTATATTATATAAATATATCAATGAGTGTATTATATTATTAGATATATGAATTGACATGTGTATATGTGATATGGTTTGGTTTTAGGCATGGTATTGCCTAATAGCCTGGACTAGGGCTCTTAGCCTATGGGTGGCTTGAATGTCAGTATAGAGTCTAAATTAGGCTTGTATAGCCTTGGTAGACCTAAATAGATTAGTATAGACTAGATTGACCTAGTATGGACTTATTTAGGCCCAGTTGACCATAGTTGACCTAGTTTGACTTCTAGGGTTGACCAGAGTTGACCAAGAGTTAACTTTGGTCTAGATGGACCTAGATTCATGTAGAATGCATTGACTTGCACCTTATTATCATTTTAGACTCATAGTGACTTGTGCTGTTCTGTAGGAGACAGATACCACTCCTCGGACAGTAGATATTCTTCAGATTCTCAGGATACAGGCGAGTACATTCTCTGATCATTTCATATCCTGCATTAGGAGTATATTTCCTGCTTTAGATTACTTTACATGATGCTGACACGTTGAAAACACGGATTAGTACTATATGGATCTTGTCGTGCGATGTTATCCCCTTAGCGGATACATCGGGTATTTCGTGTTCGTGTACTTTATCGTGAGCATCGTGTACTCTTTGTATTCGTTACATTCGTGTATGAAACATGTGAAATCGTGTATAATCATGTATTCACATGACCTTCGTGTACAATAACATATCTTGGCTAGATCCTTGTGTATTGATTGGGGCGGGAGAGTAGAAGTGGTTATGTAATCAATCCAGTAGATTACTCGTGTACAACCTCTATAGATTACTCGTGTACAACATCGTGCCGTTTACATAATCGTCTTGTGCTCTAAATCACTAGTCACTGATAGTTCTCTATATATGATATCTATTTATTTACAGTCTTCCTTTTTATCATGTTATTTCCTTCAGTTTCTTGTATCTTTCTCTCTAGCATGATTATATATTCTGGCCTGCTATGATTTATTGAGATGTACTGTGCTCGCTCTTGTCCTGACTGGACCTGTTGAAATATTATAAAGGACGAGGCTGAGGCGTTCTGCCCTACATATTACGGTACGATCCTAGATGAGTGCTTGGACTTGGACCAGCAGCAGGACCCACTAGCAGTGGATGACACTCCCTTAGATTAGGATGTCTTTACTTTTCATGGATTACTGTATATGGATTCTGAGATATTTTGGGATATGTACTTATTTAGACACTTAGACTTCTGGATTGTATCTCTGTGTTTTCTTCTTTTCTAGATATTATCTATCTATCTTTATCCTGTTCTACCTTAGTTGTGATTGAGACTGTATTTGCTATGTCACCTCCATTCGGAGAGTATATACTGTATAGGTACCTTTATATTGTTAGATGTTGACCTAGGACAGAGTTCTACCGCCGATACTGCGTCGTAGGCTGGACGTACCCACGTCTCGTGCCCTTACTCTAGGGTGCGGGTCGTGACACATTTTTAGTGGTGGCCCATACAGGTCTAGGTTGGAAATGTAGTGGTATTCGAACTAGAATATCGCTGCAGCCTGCAGTAGGAATTAGTATATTTTTTGAAGGTACTCAATCACACTAGGAAAAACTCCTTATCAGATTCTGTATATCCACATTTGCTGCTTATTGTCTTCCTTTGAATTTTAAACTGTCCTCCTTTGATATTTTGACTCATTCTCAGTAATTGTTTCTTGTTTGATCTGTGTCTCCAGGATGGTTGAGACGAGATCACATCGCCCTGGACCGGAAGACGCTGGAGAGGGGTCTAGCACCTCTCGACCTCAGCAGCAGCCAGCTCCCGGTGCCACAGGGCTAGTACAGCCCTCAGGAGTCGGTGTTTCGGCAGCTTTTGGAGGAACACCTCCACCAGCCAGGAGGCCGAGCATTATGATTCCTGAGATCCTTCTACCGCAGCAGCCTCCGCCTGCGGGGATGGTAGACGCTGCACATCTCTTCTCATTCGTGGAGAGGATTCTGGAGTCCCACCAGCAGCAGCAGCAGAGGCAGACTGCCAATTTCTGCCAGGGGATAGACGAGGCGCACCAGCTGGTTCGTACTACTGTAGAGTTGGTTACTGCTCAAGGGACACAGTAGCAGCCCTGTCGGAGGGAGAAGGACATACAGGACTTTCAGAAGATGCATCCCAGAGAGTTCTTCGGCACAGAGGGCATCCATTATGCAGACGACTGGATAGAGCATATCGAGGAGATATTCAGGCTGGCGGAGATACCAGCTCGACTCCAGATAGAGGCGACGGGCAGTCAGATGCAGGACTTAGCCCGTGCGTGGTATCAGACAGATCCCAGGGTGGGAGTTGAGGGCCAGACTTGGGCCCAGTTCAATGAGCTGTTTAAGGAGCAGTTCTTTCCTGATGTGGCCTTGGGAGGTATCGAGGCACAGTTCGAGGGTCTGGTTCAAGGGAACCAGACTGTAGCTGAGTATGCTGGGGAGTTTTGTAGATTGGCCCGTTTCATAGATGACTTGACTGAGAAGACGAAGGCGAGGAAGTTTTGCCGAGGCTTAATTAGAGAGGTTCGGTCGCTGACTAAGAGCGACCGAAACGCTAATTTTGCAGAGATATTTTTTGGGGCTATGGCGGCGAAAGACGACCTAGGGTTGAAGCAGAAGAGGGGTCGTGACTTCCAGGGTGGTAGCAGCAGTCAGGGACAGGCCAAGAGGCCTCACTTCCAGCATCAGCAGCTGCAGAGGCCAGTTCAGCAGTATCAGCAGCAGGGCAGGGCACCTTTTCAGCAGGTGCAGCATCAGCAGCAGAGAGGGCAGCAGGCACCGAGGCAGCAGGCTATCAGTTGTACTTTCTACAAAAAGCCTGGGCACAAGTGGGAGGAGTGCAGGAAGAGACTCGGTAGATGCTTGATGTGTGGATCAGCGGACCACTAGATACGAGATTGTCCAGTTGCGTCGATGCGTCCGATACCAGGAGGAGTTGGAGCAGCCAAGGCTCCAGCAGGACAGCTGAAGGGGCCACTACAGACCCAGCAGCAGAGGTTCCACCAGCACCAGCAGTAGGCACGAGGTGGAAAGCAGGGGCGAGCTTTCGCCATGGCGGCTGAGGATGCAGAGGCCGTAGGGGAGTTGATAGCAGGTTCGGTTCTTCTCGACTCCCTTCCAGCTTTTGTACTCTTTGATTTTGAGGCTTCCTACAGCTTTGTGTCTGTATCGTATGCTATTAGACACAGTCTGGTTTCTGAACCATTGCCTAGGACCTACAAGATCACGACCGGGATTGGGGTCATCCTCGTGAGTGATGTTTGTAGAGGGCAGAGCGTCATATTGGAAGGCCGAGAGTTGGGGGTGAGTTTGCTCGTCATGCCATTACCGAACTACGATATAGTATTAGGTATGGACTGGTTGAGCAGACATCACGCCCGCATTGATTGTCGAGGGGGTAGAGTTTTGTTTGGGGCACCAGGAGAGCCAGAGTTTGAGTATACCCGGCGACAGGCAGAGCAGGATGGCAGAGTCTTCTGTGGAGCATCAGTTGAGGAGCACGTGGCTCCACATCCCTTGATCGCAGAGTTTATGGACGTATTTCCAGAGGAGTTGCCAGAGCTTCCACCGGACTGGGATGTAGAGTTCTCGATAGACTTGGTTCCCGGCGAAGAACCGATTTCTCAGTATGTCTATCGAGTGAACAACAGTGAGTTGGTGGAGCTGAAGAAGCAGGTGGATGAGCTGCAGGACAAGGGCTTCATTCGATCAAGTTCTTCACCTTAGGGTGCACCGGTACTTTTCGTACCCAAGAAGGATGGGTCGATACGGATGTGTATCGACTACAGGGCACTTAACAACCTGACGATCAAGAATAGATACCCACTGCCACGGATCGATGATCTCTTTGATCAGTTAAGCGGAGCTCAGGTGTTCTCCAAGATTGATTTGAGGTCAGGTTATCACCAGGTGAAGGTAAAGAGGGAGGATATTCCCAAGATCGCTTTCAGGACGCAGTACGGGCAGTTTGAGTTTTTGGTTATGCCGTTTGGGCTGACCAACGCACCATCAGTGTTTATGAACCTAATAAACAAGGTATTCCACCAGTACTTGGACAAGTTTGTGGTGGTATTCATTGATGATATCTTGGTATATTCTAAGATAGAGGAGGAGCACGAGGAGCACTTGAGAGTGGTTCTGGAGACACTCAGGAGGGAGAGATTGTATGGCAAGCTCTCGAAGTGCGAGTTCTTCCTAGACAGGGTTGACTTCTTGGGTCATGTGGTGACTGGAGATGGTATCTCAGTGGACCCGAAGAAGATCACAGCAGTTGAGGCTTGGGCAGCGCCGACTTCAGTGGCAGAGATCAGGAGTTTCTTGGGGCTGGCAGGATATTATAGGAGATTTATGCAGGATTTCTCCTGGGTTGTAGAGCCGTTGACTCGGTTGACCCGGAAGGATGCTGAGTATGTTTGGTCAGAGGAGTATCAGGCAGCTTTTGATGAGTTAAAGAAGCGGCTTACGACAGCTCCAATTCTGATATTGCCTTTAGGTTCAGGTGGATTCACTATCTATAGTGACGCTTCAGGAAAGGGGCTGGGTTGTGTCTTGCAGCAGCATAGGAAAGTGATTGCCTATGCTTCCAGGCAATTATGTCCCCATAAGAAGAACTACCCTACCCATGACCTGGAGTTGGCAGCAGTGATACTTGCTCTAAAGTTGTGGAAACACTATCTGTATGGCAAGAGGTAGAGATTTTCACAGATCACAAGAGCTTGAAGTATGTGTTTACACAGAAAGATCTCAACACGAGACAGCACAGATGGCTAGAGTTGATGAAGGACTTTGACATCTCACTTCAGTATCACCCAGGAAAGGCTAACATGGTTGCCGATGCCTTGAGTAGGTATCCGACAGCCATGTGTTTGACTATGGATCGGCACTTGCTTGCAGACTTGGAGAGCCTTGGGATTGAGGTGATCGTGCCCGGAGTGCAGATGCAGTTATGGGGCCTTCAGATACAATCGGACTTGATGGAGAGTATCAAGGTGACGCAGTTCGAGGATGTGGCTCTGCGGTGTATCCGAGAGCAGGTTCGTGCAGGGTTGGTGGATGGCGATTTTTCTCTTGCAGAGGATGGTGCCTTGAGGCACGGTTCCAGGTTATGTGTACCTAGCGGGGAGCTCAGGGAGCAGATCATGCAGGAGGCTCACAGATCGTAGTACTCTATACATCCTGGTGCCAACAAGATGTACAGAGATCTGCGAGAGCATGTCTGGTGGTACGGGATGAAACGGGAGGTAGCTCACTTCGTAGCTAGATGCTTGGTCTATCAGCAGGTCAAGGCAGAGAGGCAGAGGCCCGGAGGATTATTGCAGCCGTTGCCTATTCCAGAGTGGAAGTGGGAACATATCACCATTGATTTCGTATCTGGGTTGTCGCGTACACCAGGAGGGAAAGACACGATTTGGGTCATCGTTGACAGGTTGACCAAATTGGCCCACTTCTTGCCATTCAAGGTGGGTACGTCTACAGAGAGGCTTGCAGAGTTGTACATGCGGTAGATAGTCAGGATTCACGGAGTTCCCGTCAACATTGTCTCGGATCGGGATAGTCACTTTACTTCCCATTTCTGAAGGAGTCTGCAGACTAGTTTGGGCACTCAGCTCAAGTTTAGTACTGCATACCACCCCCAGACGGACGGACAGTCAGAGAGGACTATTCAGACACTTGAGGAAATGCTGCATACGTGCGTCTTGGATTTTGGAGGTTCCTGGGAGGATCATCTACATTTGGTGGAGTTTGCTTACAACAACAGTTATCAGGCCAGCATTGAGATGTCACCTTTTGAGGCCCTGTACGGGCGTAGGTGTCGTACACCCTTATCTTGGGATGATGTTAGAGAGCGAGCTTTACTGGGACCAAAGATGGTTGTTGACATAGCCGAAAAGGTGAAGCTCATCAGGGACAGACTTTGCGTGGTGCAGGACAGACATCGGCACTGGGCCGAAAGCCACCGGAGGCCGTTAGAGTTTGAGGTACAGATTTAGAGATAGGATTAGAAGTAGGTTGTATTTTGTTTGTTTGATTGATCGTGTTTGATTTTTAGTAACTTGAGACCTTGCTTGTGATTAGGTTGGAGACATGGTTTTTCTGCGGATATCTCTGACTCGTGGTACGATACGTTTTGGTGGAGGTGGGAAGCTTAGCCCGCGCTTCACCGGCCCTTTCGTTATCAGCGGAAGAGTCAGTGACGTGGCATACAGGCTAGACTTGCCACCTGCACTAGTGGGAGTTCATAACGTATTCCACGTATCACAGTTGAGATGGTACGTGGCGGACCCTAGCCATGTGCTTGACCATTCGGAGATTGAGGTTGGACCTACTCTCAGTTATCCAGAGCAGCATGTGGAGATTCTGGATCGCCGTGAGAAGGTGCTGAGAAACCAGGTGATACCCTTGGTACGCATCGTATGGAGGCATCATTCTCCAGGAGAGTCTACCTGGGAGCGGAAGGATGAGATGCTCGAGCGGTACCCCTATCTGTTTGTACCTTGAGGTATACCTTTCTATCCTTCTCAGCAGTTTAGTTTCGCCTTTAATTTCGAGGACAAAATTATTTTAAGGGGGTAGATTTGTTACTACCACATTTCTATCTTGAGGGTATTTTGGTCATTTTTAAAATTTTGGGAATTATTTGAAATTATTAGTATTAATTATAATTATTAGAATTTTCAGTAATTTTTAGTATAATTGATTTGGTGCTATTATTGACTTTGACTCAGGGTGACTTAGGAGACTGTCCTAGAAGCTAACCTAGATCATGACTACTTGGTTAGAGTGTGTAACCCTAGCTTGACCTAAGTTAGTAATATCCAACCAACTAGAATTTATTTGGAGAAAATAGGAATTTATTTGGCTAGAGAATGGTTTGTGGTTTCACAAGTCATGATTAATGACTTAAGCCCATAGAGGCCCAAAACCTAACACCATGTAAACCCTAACCCTAGCCCAACACCCCTTGGCCGACCACTTAGGGCTTTCCCCCACCTATTTAATGCCTCCTCAAAGTTAGGGCTAGCCTCCTTTAGAAAGTTCTCAAGTTGGAAAGAGAGGTATGCTCCATCTTTAGAAATTCCTAGAAAATCTAATTTAATTCCTTTTCCATCCAAACCAATTGCAATAGGTTCTAAATTTCTTCTACTTGCTGTTTGTGGTGAGGAATTTCAGGGGAGAAGCAATTTAAAGGAGTTTTGGTAGCTTGAGGATCTACTCACATTGGAGCTTTTAAAGCCATTGTAAACCCTTGGTTAATTTCGAATCCCTTCCATAAATTGCTATTATTATTGCATAAATAGGAAGCCCTAGGTCTACCCTAACTGTAGGTATAGCTATCCCTAGGTTTCGTGTCCAATACGTGTCCGTATCGGACACGTATCAGTGGATACGTGTAGGTGTTCGATGAAATGCCACAGTGGGTATTTCATCACAGTTTTCCAGTTTAGTTTGAATAGGAAATTAGGGTTTAGGCTCGCTTATGGGTTTCTGGTGTTCTGAGGTCGTTTTGGTGTCGTGTCGGGTCGCGGTGGATACGGGAACACGCGGGGTGCCATGCGCGCGCGAGCAGTGGTGCTTCCCCTGCTGCTCGGGGTCGATTGTGCACAGTACACACCACTTGGACACGTGTAAGTTGACACACGGGTGCGAGAAGTGTCTGACACGAGGCCCCCAAAGTTTCGTGGGTCCTCGTGTCGTGTCGGACACGGTATCGCGTGTGCACGGGCGTACACTGTGCGTGCACAGTTCTGTGGTATATTTCACTATTTAATTTCTATTTTAAATGTTTTAATTCATGTTTTAACTGATAAATTAGATCCTATATATGATTAATAATCTATATTAGATTGATTACATGTTACTTTAGGTGTTTGATGTGGATTTTGGATTCGAATTGGTAAAATGGCAATCGACTGATACCATGTTCTGATACATGGGTTATTCGAAATTTTGAGCTTTAAATCCCAGTTTTAATTGCTATTTTTCACTGTTAAATGATCCCCACATATTGTAGTTTATGTTCACTTCATGATTACTTATTTAGAATAGGCTTTTTGATTGAGAATGGTGAATTGAGTTATGTAGGAACTGTTGTTCCAGGATCCCTATTAACTGTATACTTCTAGATTTTTAATGTGAACTTGATATCAAAATTAACCTCATTAGAACTGATAATTACATGGTTTAAGACCCTAATGTAGTACACCTACTTGTTAACTAATTGTATGTTGATTTTGGGATATTTTGGTATTGATTTGGGCTCTAAATCTGAGAATTTTGTTTAAGACTGAAAACTGGGTTTGTGAAACTATTTTTCTGGGTTGAATGAATTGATTTCTTTTCTCTCTCTTCACTGTATGACCTGGGTTGTATGGCAATATGGCTAGGTTCTGAAATCTGAGTTTTTCTTGGGGTTGTTGACTGTGAACTGAATTGAATGATTCCAGTTCTTAATATCTGAGTAGTTCCTCCCCATTACACTGACTGATTTCCTTTAACCTGAGATTATTTCATTCCTTGTGAACTGTCAACTGATTTATTTTCTTGTAACTGTCAACTGTTAAAACCTGAGATGTGATTTCCATCGCTGTTTTGATTCAAATGTTCATTTCCTTTAATCTGGGAATTGATTCCCTTTTTCCAAATTCTGAAATTTAGTATTGTACACTGATCTTCCTGTTCACTGTTTTTCCAAATTTTCATTAGGGTAGTGCACTGTTTTTCTATTCTAGGATATCTCTCATAACACATTGATATTCACATTGCCATGCCACTGTTTCCTATGAACACAATGTATACTGTTTTGAAAATGAACTGAGTTCCAGGATACATTGTTCACTCACTGTTTTCCTCCATGTCTTCATTCACACACACACACACACACACATGTACACCACCACATTTCCTTCCTTATTCCCTATGTATGTGTATATATACTCATGTATATATATAGGTATATGGGATTCACATATTGGTAACCTCTATGCTAATGTGTATTCTATATTATATTATATAAATATATTAATGAGTGTATTATATTATTAGATATATGAATTGACATGTGTATATGTGATATGGTTTGGTTTTAGGCATGGTATTGCCTAATAGCCTAGACTAGGGCTCTTAGCCTATGGGTTGCTTGAATGTCAGTATAGAGTCTAGATTAGGCTTGTATAGCCTTGGTAGACCTAGATAGATTAGTATAGACTAGATTGACCTAGTATGGACTTATTTAGGCCCAGTTGACCATAGTTGACCTAGTTTGACTTCTAGGGTTGACCAAAGTTGACCAAGAGTTAACTTTGTTCTAGATGGACCTAGATTCATGTAGAATGCATTGACTTGCACCTTATTATCATTTTAGACTCATAGTGACTTGTACTGTTCTATAGGAGACAGACACCACTCCTAGGACAGTAGATATTCTTCAGATTCTCAGGATACAGGCAAGTACATTCTCTGATCATTTTATATCCTGCATTAGTAGTATATTTCCTGCTTTAGATTACTTTACATGATGCTGACACGTTGAAAACACGGATTAGTACTGTATGGATCTTGTCGTGCGATGTTATCCCCTTAGCAGATACATCGGGTATTTCGTGTTTGTGTACTTTATTATGAGCATCGTGTACTCTTTGTATTCGTGACATTCGTGTACGAAATGTGTGAAATCATATATAATCATGTATTCACATGACCTTCGTGTACAATAACATATCTTGGCTAGATCCTTGTGTATTGATTGGGGCGGGGGAGTAGAAGTGGTTATGTAATCAATCCAGTAGATTACTCGTATACAACCTCTGTAGATTACTCGTGTACAACATCGTGCCGTTTACATAACCGTCTTGTGCTCTAAATTACTAGTCACTGATAGTTCTCTATATATGATATCTATTTATTTATATTCTTCCTTTTTATCATGTTATTTCCTTCAGTTTCTTGTATCTTACTCTCTAGCATGATTATATATCCTGACCTGCTATGATTTGTTGAGATGTACTATGCTTGCTCCTGTCCTGACTGGACCTATTGAAATATTACAGAGGACGAGGCTGAGGCGTTCTGCCCTACATATTACGGTGCGACCCTAGATGAGTGCTTGGACTTGGACCAGCAGCAGGACCCACTAGCAGTGGATGACACTCCCTTAGATTAGGATGTCTTTACTTTTCATGGATTACTGTATATGGATTCTGAGATATTTTAGGATATGTACTTATTTAGACACTTAGACTTCTGGATTGTATCTCTGTGTTTTCTTCTTTTCTGGATATTATCTATCTATCTTTATCCTGTTCTACCATAGTTGTGATTGAGACTGTATTTGCTATGTCACCTCCATTTGGAGAGTATATACTGTATAGGTACCTTTATATTGTTAGATGTTGACCTAGGACAGCGTTCTACCGCTGACACTGCGGCGTAGGCTGGACGTACCCACGTCTCGTGCCCTTACTCTAGGGTGCGGGTCGTGACAGATCCGCCTTTAAATCCAAGAATGTTATAAGTACTACTAGACCTCTACAATTATTTTATATAGACTTATTTGGACCAAGTAGAATTGCCATTCTAGGTGGTAAGTTATATGTATTTGTCATTGTAGATAATTTTTCTAGATATACATGGGTATATTTTCTTGCACGCAAGAACGATGCATTGTCAGAATTCGTCACCTTTTGTAAGAAAGTACAGAATGAAAAAGGGTTCATGATTACTCGCATTCGTAGTGATCATGGCGGCAAATTTGAGAATGCAGAGTTCAAGCAATTTTGTGACACACACGGTTATTTGTATGACAAAATAGAGTTGTGGAATGTAAGAACATGACTCTATCTGAAATGGCTAGAGTAATATTAAATTAGTTTAGTCTACCCAGATACTTTTGGGCTGAAGCTGTCAATACAACATGCTATATTCTTAATAGGGTTCTAATTCGACCTATATCGAAGAAGACTCCCTATGAACTATGGTTTGATAGAACACCCGTTGTTTCTTATTTCAAGATTTTTGGTTGTAAATGCTTTATTCTTAATACTAAAGACAATCTGAGTAAATTTGATGAAAAAGGCTGATGAAGGTATATTTTTAGGTTATACGGCAAAAAGCAAAGGGTACAGAGCCTTCAACAAAGAACCATGATCATCGAAGAATCAATTAATGTCAAGTTTGATGAGCTAAATCAATACTTAGACGATGACGACAATGAAGATGTAATCATACCAAGTACAGCTGCTGCAAAACCTTCGCACAAAGATGCAGAACCTTTAAACAAAGAAGCCGAAACCAGCAATCCTGAGGATACGCCAAAAGAGATGAGATTCTTGGCAGATCATCCAAAGGACTTGGTAATTGGTGAGATTACGAAGGGTGTAAGTACTCGTTCCTCTAGTAAAGATATAGCTTTTTATGTTGCTTTTATTTCACAGCTTGAACCCAAAAATATTGAAGAAGCATATAGTGATAATTTTTGGTTAGATGCTATGTAAGAGGAATTAAACCAATTCGAACGAAATCAAGTTTAGAAACTTGTTCCCAAGCCCATCGATCATCCGGTCATTGGCACCCGTTGGGTATTCCGAAACAAACTGAACGAGAATGGTTTAGTGACTCGTAATAAGGCTCGACTCGTAGCTCAAGGATACAATCAAGAAGAAGGTATCGACTACGATGAGACTTATGCCCCAGTTGCAAGATTAGAGTCCATTCGCATGTTATGTGAATTTGTATGTTTTCATAATTTCAAGTTATTTCAAATGGATGTCAAAAGCGCATTTTTAAATGGTTTTATAAGAGAAGAAGTTTATGTAGCTCAACCTCCCGGTTTTACTGATTTCAAAAATCCTGATTATGCTTTCAAGTTGAAGAAAGCCTTATACGGTTTAAAACAAGCCCCTCGTGCTTGGTACGATCGTCGAAGCTCTTTTCTACTTGACAATGGTTTTTCAAAGGGAAAGGTTGACACTACAGTATTTATAAAATCTTTGAATAACAACATTCTTTTGATTCAAGTCTATGTAGATGATATTATTTTTGGATCTACTGATGAATCTCTTTGTCAAGAATTTTCAAAGTGTGTGCAGAATGAGTTTGAGATGAGCATGATGGGAGAGATGAAATTCTTTCTCGGACTGCAACTCAAACAAACCAACAATGGGACATTCATAAATCAAGTAAAGTACACAAAGGATCTATTAAAGAAGTTCGACCTGGAAGCAGTCAAACCACTTAGCACTCCAATGGCAACTTCAACCAAACTTGATATTGATGAACAAGGCAAACCCGTCGACATACGTAAGTATCGAGGTATGATCGGTAGCTTACTGTATTTAACTGCTAGTCGACCAAACATTATGTTTAGTGTTTGCTTGTGTGCACGTTTTCAAGCCAATCCTATGGAATCACATCTGTGCGCAGTTAAGCGTATCTTCTGATACCTTAAAGGCACTTCTTATGTCGGCTTATGGTATCCCAAAACCACGTTATTTGACCTAATCGGTTATTCTGATGCTGATTTTACCGGATGCAAAGTAGATAGAAAAAGTACCAGCGGCACATGTCATTTTCTAGGAAAAGCCCTAGTCTCTTGGTTTAGCAAAAAGCAAAATTCTGTCGCATTATCAACAACCGAGGCTGAGTATATCGCCGCAGGACGTTGTTGTGCACAAATTTTGTGGATGAAGCAAACTTTAGAAGACTATGGATTGCATTTCGCACACATATCTATTTTCTGTGATAACACTAGTTCTATTAATTTGACTAAGAATCCAGTTTGTCACTCTCATACTAAGCATATCGAGATTCGACATCACTTTCTTAGAGATCATCAACAAAATAGAGATATAGATATTGTATACATAGACACATAGAATCAATTGGCTGACATACTCACAAAACCTCTAGCGGAAGATCGTTTCAATTATTTACGTCGAGAATTAGGAATTTTAGATGTCAATAATATTAATTAATTTTGTTTTATTAATTAATTTATTCAATACTCAATAACTGTTTTTTAGACAAGCCTAGAAAGTGTCTGTCTGTCACTACGACTACGGTCGAAGCGAAGCGGTATTTAGAGTTCTCCGGTGAACCTCCGTTAGTTGGGACAGTACTCCTACAGCTAATCTTTAACAAAGGCTGAGTAAAGAATATTAATTTATAAAATAATATTAATTATATTATTTGAAATTTAAAATTACTAAACTTTGAATTAAATATTTTAAATAAATTGATGAAAAAGGTGTGGCCCACAAAATTTTTTTATAGCCAGGAAAACCTTTGGCAAATTCGGCCTGAGTTCGGACTGAATTCGGTCAGAGTTCGGCTGGGTGTATATATATTTCAGTCAGAATCCGAGGCCCCCATCTTCTTCATCCCTTCCACAACCACATCACAGCAGCAGCAGTCGCCCAAAAATCCTAGTTCTTCTCCACCTTCTTTCTTCCAATCTACATAGAGATCTTCGTCCAAAATTTGGATTCGTGCGAAGAATTGCGTCCTCTATAGCATACTTGATTCTCAGAAGGTATAATTCCTTCTCTCTTCCACTTTCAAATTATTAGGGTTTCTAGTTTTTGGGATAGAATACCTAAGGGATTTAATCCTTTCAAGAGAAAGAAGACCCATGCCAGCGAAGAGGCATCGTCTTCTGATCCGCATACGGATTCCCTCTTTTCTCCGGTCTAATCGGATGACGGTGCATCGGATGAGTTTTATTTCAAAACTCCCGACCAAGCATTACTTTGGTATGCTGACTTTATTATGCGTACTATATGTACCGGATCTCCGACCAAGTGGACTATATTTTCTGACCATCGTCCTTACTTTAAGGCATTAGGGTTACACCACTTTACTACTTTATAATTCCCTATCGCCACTAATGCCATTAAATTATTTTACTGTAACTTCGTGTTAGACACTTTTACCGCGAGAACTCGTGTCGGCAGAATAAATATCGAGTTCAATGATGAATCGCTAGCAGAAATCCTTCCAAACGAAGGTGCCCCGCTCGATGACATCACTGACTTCGATTTTCCCGAGGGCACGACTCTCGTTAGTTTCAAGAATTTGTGCGCCCACACGTGCTCGTCCTAGAAAGTTCAAGGCCAATAACTTGAACTTGTTTAACTACGAATTACATCGCATCATCTATTCCACTCTACTTCCAAAATCTACTTCCAAAGATGATGTCACTGCACTCGAACTTTCTGCTTTATATCACATTCTTAAGGGAATTCCTTTTTCTGCCCCTAAGACTATCATTCAGATGATGGGTAGATGTCGCGGAAGAGACCGCAACCTCTCTTATGCGATGATTATCCCATGCATCTTTCAGAGATTTGATATTGACTTATCCACTTGTGCTCTGGACCCTGAGCCCAAGTTTCTCAAGCTTTCTCGTCGCAGCATTGTCACTGCTCCTCCACCTCCTGCACCTGCTCCTACTGCACCTGGTCCTCCTCAGTCTTACCCTATGACCTTTAAGGGTATTCACCAGCATCTATCAGATTTACAGACGTTCTTTATAGAAACTTCTAGGGAACATGAGTTCCGTAACGTGACTCGTTTCCAGGCTATTGCTAACTCCTTTGCCAATCTTAGATTTGCACAGACGGGTCACTCAGCTAGCTCTCTTCCTAGAGACCCTTCTGTATCTGGTTATCGTATTAATGATGAGGTGGTCCACTCTCTGTTCCAGCTAGGGAACACATATGATTGGTATCATACTTCTGGTGCTACTCCACATACTTCTGGAGCTGGCACTTCTGGAGCTAGTCCATCTGGACATGTTGGCACTGCAGCCGATGAGGATGAGGATAATTTTTGAGTTGTTACTTTTTGAGACTGATGACTTTGTCTTATGTTTACTTGGAAATGCTCCGACATTCCAAGATAGTATCAGTACTCTTTTTATTTGGATATGACATTTGGATGGATATTTTTTTTTATGCTTCAGTTTAGTATATGACTCAGTTTAGTTTATTATTCAGCTTAGCACTTTATTTGATTCAGCTTTATTATAGCATTATCGTTCTTTATGCTTCCATATTGTAATGTCCTAAATTCGTGATACATATTTAGTATACGTATACGTGTTTTGGACCCATATTTTATTTAGTCATGATTAGTTATCTTGATTTATTTTGCATTGGCTTGGTTTTAATTGGTATTGATAGTTCAATTGGTTTTAATGGTTCATTGGTTTATTTTGGATTAGTGAGGCTTGATTTATTTCATGGTTCATTTGGTTTAAATTGCTAGAGAGAGGGTTTATTGGCCTTGACTTGGTTTACCTTGGTTTATTTTGACTTGGTTTATTTTGGGTTGACATGGAGAACCACCACCACCATAAATATCAATTTCCCTCTCTCTCTCCTTATTTATTTTTCTTCATCTTCTTCCTCATTACTCTTTTCTCTCCACCAACCACCAACCTAGGCAAGTTGCATCTTGCTATCACTTGAAGGCAACATTTTATTTGTCTAATAGCTTTATTAGCTCATTTTAAGCAACATTAGAACTTGGGTTTTCTCCATTTGGGACTTAGAATTTTGTAGATCTAGGATTGAAGTATTTTTGGATTTTGGTGGTTTTGATCTGTAAAACTTGTTCATTTTCATGTTTTGATTGTTCCATGTGGAAGAGAATTCAATTTTACTCAAGTTAGAACTTTGAAAATCTAGATTTGGCTTTGATTTGACTAAGATATGAAGGATTGAATTTTAGGTGTTCTTGATGTTCCTTTCGGCCTGGAGAAGAAGATCTACAGTCTGCGCTCTTTAGCGCAGTACTGACCGCACAACCTCCCCGCGCCGCGCTCTTTAGCGTTGGTCGCTGACTGCGCAGCCTGGCCGCTGCCCGATTGCGCAACCAACCCTGCGCCATCGGCTCCTGCGCGCTTGACCCCTGCGCAGTCTGCATCCTGCGCCATCCATTGCCTGCGCAGTCTAAGTCTGCGCACTTCGCAGCCTGCGCCAACCATTCCTGCGCAATCCAATCCCCTGACCCCTTGCGCAATCCATTGGCTCTTGGAGTTTTGGTTTTATTTCTTTAAGCCTGGCTCTTCTATAGTCCTGTATATTAATATTTTATTAGATATTTTACGTCTATTTTATATCCTTACGTCTTTTGTCATGAACTTGATTTTACTTAATATGTTTGGAATGACTATTATACATGGCATGGTATGTCAAGGAACTAGCATAACACGACAGTGACCCGTAGTGGTGCACTCCTGACATGACCAACCTGACTTGATAGTGGCCCGTCGTGGCGCACTCCCGATAAATACCCTGACATGATTTATCTTAATAACTTGATAGTGGCCCGTGGCGGCGCACTCCTGACTTGACTTAACGTGTAACTTGTAACTTGACTTGTATAACCAACTCTGACACCGTGGGTGTTCCTGTTTGCTTATTTGTACAAATAATCCAGTCCTGTCCTGCATCATGTCTAGGAGGGGACTCCTGAGTACCACGGTCAGGAGTACCTACTGAAATGGACTAAGGTCAATGAGTAGTATAATTCACTAGACATGAAGAGATGTTTCCCAGTTACAGGCGATCCCGTTATCCCGGCCGCAAATGTTTGGACTTGTAGCCTGCCGACGAGTAGGGCACATTTCCAGCCTACTGTTATGTGGGGCACCCACCATTGTCACTTAAATGATTGAACTCTATTGTCACTCTAATGTATTGTACTCTCTAAATTGTCACTATAATGATTGCCTGGATAACCTGGATAGCTGCAGGGCCTGTGACTACTTGGAGCATCTCATTGCATCTTGCTAGTAACTAGGATTGTGACAACCCTAGTTAGTTAATGTAGAAAGCCGTAGGCTATGATTGGCCGTGATTGATTGGATGGAGTCTAGTTCAGTATAGTATTGTCTAGAAGTGATTGATTGCAAGATTGTACCAGAATGATTGAATGATTGTCACTCCAGATTGTCACTATAATGATTGTACTCTATTGTCACTCTAGCGTATTGTACTCTTCTTTGTCACTTTTATCATTGTACTCTCTCATTTTTCTCCTTAATGATTGTCACCGTTAGCAATAAATGATCAGAGACTAAGTTCCGTTCAGGTGAAGGGTTACAATCTCGGTCCTTGTTTGGTTTAAGGATTGTAACCTGGCTTCCGGAATAGTACCTTCGTCTTCTCTTCATATATTGCCCAGCCATATTTTATTTAGCATGATTCTCCAGTTGTCTTACGTCATTGATGCTTCACTTAATTACTTTCTCTGATTGGGACAAGTGCATTGGTAGTGCACAAACCTTAATCTGTGTTACTTATTATTTTCTTACATGTTGAATGCTAATGATTTATTGGTTTTAGTCCTAAGTGAAGCCTCCTTTGTGGCACTTGCTCTTTCTGGGGTCTGACCCAGCTGGTTTTGTATGGCCAGATACCGGAGCAGTACCAAGGGATCTTCCTGCTTTCCAGCTCGAAGGTGGTCACCCGGCGTAACCAAGGCATCGAGTGGGTTTCTTTTGTTCTCCCACTGTAATATTATAAATTATTCTTTTGAGGCGTTTAGCCAACGAGCAAGTGTTAGCTCGGTTGCAGCTTTTACTTATTGTCTGCCTACGGGCTGTAACATGATTGACAAGCCCCGGGGGTTGATCATGTATGACTGAACTCTTGTTAGTCCTCACATTTTGTAATGACTAGCTTCATGATCATTCCGAATATGTAATGTATGGGACGCCTTACTATTGTGTATTTGGTGGTCTGACATCTTGTAACTATTATTATTTGGTTGAGATTGAGACAATAGGCTATTTATGACCTTAAGAGACTGATGGATTGTAGTGAAACCCTCACATATCTAGACAGCCGTGACCGTATAGCGGTGTGGATTCCATTCCGTTATACGTAGCTGTCTATGTCTGCCCCCGCTCTCCAGTGTTCTGGTTCTGGGGCGTGACACATATAAACTGCCTGTGACAACGACCATGCCTGTATTGTTTATACCATATCTGTTTATCTTATTTTTTTGTAATGTTTATACCATGCCTGTGTTGAATATCTTTATTCATATTTTTTTGTGTTTCTTTACTGATTGTTACTTATGCATTTATTGCAGTGGAGTTTTCTCTTTTGTAATTATTTAGCCAAGTGACAACGGGAGAGAAATAAGATCTAACATCTTAATGAATACAGTGAATACAGGTTGTGAACACAATTTTTTATTTTATATCTAGGTACATTCGGTAAACTTTTGAATTGATCAAGACCACAGATGTTTTATCGGTCAAGGTTTGTCAATTATCAAAATGGGGGAGATTGTTGGCCCATTGGTCATGGTCAAACCTGATTTTAATAATTGATCAAACTCGGTCCCGATATACGAATCAATTCAGATGTTTACTAACGACGTTTTGGACACTGATCAAAAGATTGGATATCTATACAGTTCAAGACTCAGTTCAAGATTGAAGATCTGTTTGCCACTCAAAATTCTATTTTCTTAAAGCAATGTAATTTTCATTTTTATTGAGTCTAGGAATACTTTGTACACCAAGTCATACTGGCAAATAGGCTATCCGAAATCGTTTTTCAAAACTGACCTATCTTTTTAAAATGACCTATGTTTTTAAAAAAACATCTCTTTTATAAAATATTTCTGAAGGATTTTTTCAAAAAGCCAAAACAATTTTCATAAAATCAAACTGACCAAACCCTGACAGAACTCGGCCAGAGTTCGGCCATGGTGAACGTTATGTGAACATTTGATTTTGAACTTGGTCTTCCTTTAGTTGCGGTTGGTTACAAAGAGTTATGTCCGAATTCTGTCAGAGTTATGACTTTGAAAAAACTATAAATAGGGAAGGATTTCGATCATTTTTCAAAACACCAATTCACTTTCATCTCTTCTCTTCTAAAGCTTACGTTTCTTCCAAAGAGTTCTAAAAAGCTTCCATTTTCAAATCCTAAGCCAGTTACAATCCTCTAGTCGATTTGCCAGTGTGGTACGGTCTAGAAGTTTCAGAGCGATTGTAATCAGAGGCTTGATTGAAGATAGACTCTTTACAATTGAAGTTGGTCGAGTTCTTCGTATCAAAGCTCGCGTCTGTAGAAGTTGCAAGGACTTCGTATGAAAACTTATGAAATTTTCCAATAGTGGATTCAACTGGAAGCTAGAGTTCTTCCGACTGGACTAGTCCTCACAAGAGGGAAACCAGTATAAATCTCTTTGTTTGCGTTTTCCTTCTGATCACTCTTTTCATTATAGTTATTTATTTTATGATTATTATTATATCTGTGATCTAACTGCTAACGAGTTTTTAATTAGCAATATTCTGCTGCCTACTCTATTCACCCCCCCTCTAGAGTATTCTGCTTTACGATTTCGTTCCTACATGTTTCTCAACAGCAAACTCAGACCACATTCTATCTATCTTCTTCCAACAAGGACAATCTACTGGGTGCCGCATATGTGTACTACTATATTCTACATGATCATGCCATGCCATTTTCTCAGCTATCCATGGTACACTATACAAGCGTTGCAACCTTTCGATCATTGAAAAGTATCTTAGCTTCTTCTTCGGCAACTTCTTACCTCCTGGTTTTGAGTTTTCTTTCGATTTCCATCTACTTTCACCACACTTGGGATAATTATCCTTATCTGCATTTTCTCGCCAATAAAGTATACAATCATTAGGGCAAGCATGGATAACCTGATACTTCATGCGAAAAGACTTGTCCAAATCCTTAGCTTTTTGAATGTTTTCTGGTATAGTGTTTCCCTCTAGCAAAACCTTCTTCATAAATTGCAACAATTCTGTGAAAAAAGCCTCAGAGCATTGATATTTAGCTTTCATGCTCAACAACTCTACTATAGTCGATAGTTTTGTATGTTGATCATCACAAGAGGGATATAGGGGCTGCATTGCATCTTCTAACTTCTTTTTGTATTCAATATCCACCGGGGGATCATCTTGAACGTGAGCAGCATTTTGTTGATCAAGGTCAATAGGATCAACGTGTCCAAATGTATCGTTGAACAGGTCTTCCATTCTTGGGAAGGCATTTTCAATATGATCAATAGTTGACGAACTAGGAGCCTGAGCATTAGCAACCATTCTACGAGGTGGTTCTCCATGTTCAATCCAAGTTCGATATGACTTGTCAACTCTATTACAAACCAAATGCTCCGCTATTTCACTTAGTTTTTTTGCATGAATTATAATTGCAACATTTGTCACATGGACAACAATACCAACCATTTTCACCTAATTTGTCCTTTGTTAACTGAATGAATGATGCAACACCTTCTAGATATACATCTGACAATAGAGGCGCATCCATCCATTCCTTACTTGGGTGCATAGAAGACATCTAATAAAATATAACATTATCATCAATAAACCAAATAACAATAAACATGAATTAAGAAGAAAAAAAACTAACAAAAATGGATGAGGATGCTAGTAGTATGATACCCTCTTCCTTCTCAGCCTGCGGGGATTCAGCAGTACGACAAAGGTCAACAAATTCTTAGCAAGTGCCAAAATCTGAAATTCAGTCATCTCATTAGAATAGATGTAGATAAATACAACACAACCTAAGATTATGATGCAATGTTCATAAGCTTTGACACATGCAGTGACAAAAATTGAGACAATGCTTATGGTTATGGTTACAATATTTTAGTCCTAGAAAGTAAAACCTCATAAATACCTCAACAATTACAAATAAGATAACAAATGGTAACATATTGCGGTTCCCAACATTTTACAATTCAAGGTATCAAAACACTATATGAGCATCAAACTATTCTCTTTGTTTCTATGTTGTTGTTCTTTAGACAAGAATTGTATTCGTAAAAAAAGAGCAAAATGTATTAAAAAATATGTTTAGTAAATTGTATGCTCCTACTTGCAGATGCTTTATGAGATCATTCTTGTCTGGAATGTGAACAAAATTGTTACTTGTAAGTCAGAGTTTAATTGTATGCTTAGATTTGGGCAATCTGATGGAGGAAACTGGAGTATTAACTATTCTGAGTTGGACTCCTCAAACAGTGTAACACCCAGTTTCTAAAATTAAGGTAATTTTAAACTTTTGAAATTATATTATTATTTATTGATATTTATATCACATTATGATTTTTGGTGATTTTTAATCAATTTAATTTATTTTAAGTCATGACTTGTGATTTTGATGTGCTGCTAGTAAAACCCAAGAGACTGTCTGACCTAGAGCCTAACCATGTCATTAGAATGATTTATTTTACTTTTGAGCATGAGGGTATTTTGGTCATTTGGCCTCTTTGAATTATTTTATGATTATTGCATTGATGATTGTTAATTTTGACTTTTTGCTAGCTGTGACTTAAGAGACTAACCTAGAAGCTAACCCTAGCTATGGTGACTTGGTTAGCATGGTGAGACCCTAGTCTAACTTAAGTCAACCTCATTTTAGTCATTTAGGAACTAGTTTGAAATATGAGAAATAATGATAGGTGCAATGACTTATGACTTAAAGATTTAATTCCATGACTTATGAAAGTTGGCCCATGGCCCATGACTTGAACCCTAACCCTAATTTCAGCCATAAGTGACCAGCCACTAGGGCTCCCATCCCTATAAATATTTTCCTCATTTAGTTCTTGCCTCTTTTGTATCATTCCAACACTTAGAGAAAGGAAAGGTAAATCCCCATCTTCCCAAATTCCTAGTAATTCCATTTTAATTCCTTTTTCATCTAAATCTTTTGCAATAGATTCTAATCACCCTTTATTTGATATTCATGGAGAGTAATTTCAGTTTAAGTACAATTTGGAGGATTTGGCTAGCAACTGGAATCAACCAATTTGGGACTTTTCTTGATCATTTGCACCTATAAGTAAAACCCTTCAAATTGCATTTTAATTCTGATTTCTTTGCATATTAGGCTAGATCTAGGTGTCCCCTTGCTGTCCCTAGAGTTTGGTAGAAAATCGTGTCCGTTTGGTGTCTGTATCGGACACGTATCAATGTTATACTTGATGTGTTTGATAGAATGTCCCTTAGGATTTTATTTTCGATTTTTATAAAACTAATTGCATGGATTCGTAGATCTATATGTGTACAATAACTTTTGTGAGGACTGAGTCAAATTTTGGTGGATTTTTGTGTCCAAAATGGACATGCATCACGCGCACGAGACAAAACACTGTGCCCGTGCAGTCCCCTGCTGTATGGGCTCGACACAGGACACGACACAGCCTCTCGTAGCACAATTTTTGGTGGACACGTGGGGGCACTGTCTGCCATCACCCACACGAAGTTTGAGGCAAAATGATTAAGTGGATCGAGAGAAAATTCGATCGCACTGGTCCTTGCCTGTGCTGCACGCGCGTGAAAACGCGCACTGATACGCAACTCAAACTCGGACACGACACAGATTTGATGTGTTGCAGGGTGATGAGACCCTAGACCTACCCTTGGTGAACCCTAGTACACGAGCACGAGCTCTCTAGTGTCATGTGTCGTGTCCTAGGTCACGCTGCACCTCTGCACGAGGCAGTCCTGTACACAGAATAGTGACACGCATATTGGCACGAATTGGACACCTCGTGTCCTATTTTCTGGACACGAATGCATCCTTATGACACGTACACGTGTGTAA
Source organism: Iris pallida (assembly GCA_029216955.1). Lineage (NCBI taxonomy): Eukaryota > Viridiplantae > Streptophyta > Magnoliopsida > Asparagales > Iridaceae > Iris > Iris pallida. The sequence continues at coordinate 1,527,045 of JANAVB010005798.1, read as the reverse complement.
TATGTGTTGGCATAATCAATTTGATAACTTATTGGGTTTTTCTATGTCGATTTGGGTTTCTACGTATTTTCCTGATACACAGTTCATAGACCCGATTATCCTGAGATTTTGATTATACTTTTAACTGATGTATTGATGTTTAATTACCAGGATTAATTTATTTACACATATATTAGATTACTGCAACGTTGAGTTATGATTTGTGTTGGAATTTGAGTGACAGGATTTCGAATTGGGTTTCAATTTGCTGTTAGGACTGAATGTGTTCACTGTTATTTGAACTGTCATTTGAACCTTGAATTTCTGATTTACTGAGTATATATACACATACACACACATGGTTGTCACTTAGATACCTGTTGACATGTTGCCATGTCCTGACACTATATTGTCACATGATAGCACACGCACACTTGCTTGACACACACACACACTCTGATACAGTATGTCACTCGACAATGTATGACTCTCTTTGACACCCTAACATTGATACACTTGACACATTTCACTCTATGACACCATGACTTGACACTTAGTTCACTCTTGACACTCATTCACTCACTCATATTATTCACTCTTCACATCATATCTGCACACTTCACTGCTTTTTGACACTTTCACTCATTCATATGCTGCATTGCATTACCTATACTGCTGTACTTGGTCACATTCACTGCATTCCTAAATACATTAATCACATACTTTATAACTCACATGTCCTGAAATCATGTGATCTACTGGATCATCATTAGCCATTATCTTCTTGCATTCTTCTTTTCAACATTCCTTGCATTCACCTTAATTCCTTTTATATCCATGTTCAGTCCTAGGATGCTCGGGTTAGGCCACTTGGAAGACCTGCATCTATAGGTTAGGACTGTATTACAAATGGCATCAGTCATGAGAGAGTGGAACTCCTTTCCACTCATGCTCCAGTTTTAAATCCATGTCTATATTTCCATCTAAGGTTCAGTTCCTACTTGGGTTCAACATTAGTATACACTCAAGCTTTCTTTCATTCCTATAATTCAATTCTTTAAGACAAGTCATTTCCTTGGGTATATACAAGATAACTAGTGTGATGTGTATTGTGGATATATTAGATACGGGTTGTATATGCTATATCTATGAGATAGGTACTTATGATACATTATATATGTGGATATGTTTTAAGGATAAGATATATGTGATAAGGTATGGTGTTATACATTATATATATAGGTGATGTGCCTATATATATGTATAGTATATGGTAAATTCTTGAGTTTGGTCTTAATGTAGAATTGACTAGATTGCTAACCCTAAAAATAGCCTGGTTGACCTTGACCAAGATTGGCCTCATAGTCTAAGTTTGACTTAGACCTAGTTTGACCTAGACAGTTGACCAGGTTTGACTTAGAGTTGACTTTGACCTAGATTTGACTTAAATCATGTAGATTGCATCGTAAACCTCATTTATCTTATTTTAAACACATTATAACCTGTACTAGGATATTGTGACTCCGGTGCAGACATCTGATATTACACTACTCTTTTCAGAGTATTAGGCGAGTACATTCTCTGATAGTTCTCTCATTTATTTGTCAATTACTGTACATCAGTTCTAGTTAGTTTTATGTGATTCTCTGTTACAACACGTATGGATAATTCTGGATTCATGTATGCGACACACATACCATATTGTCTGGCCTCTATTACTGGAATCATTCTGGAATCATTGCTAGTATCATCATGTTTGGCTGGACTCTTCTCGATTCTCGTGTCTTGTACTGGATTCACTTGTATTACGGGGCGGGGAAATATTGAGTAAGACATGTAGACATACCCCAAATCTGGAATCTTCCAACTAGAATCTAATGGAAGCATAGCCATCTCTTGCCTGATCAGTGAGAGATGTGCCTGATACCTACAGCTGTTTACATGTCGATCTCAGTATTTTAAACATACTGTTAGAATATAGCTGGTCTCACCTGGATTCTTGACCACTGGCTAGAATCGTCTTGTACTGGATTCATCTTGTATTAGATTCGTCCCGTACTGGATTTACATAGAATTTACACTTGTTTACATTTACTGTCTGGACTTATCATGCTACTCTAGTTCAGCTAGTTTCTATTTTACAGTCTTCATTACCATGATTCTTCCCTTGTTTTAGTTACTTTACTTTCCTTGTATCTTATCTGTTTCTCTATACCATCACCTGAATATAAACTACCATGTTCATCAATAAAACTGTCTATAACTGCTTTATAGTTCTCTGTCATTTACTTGGGTTTTCTTGATGAGTTGTACTCGTTCCTGTCCTGACTGGACCTATTGAAAATATTACAGATGCATGCCCCGAGGACACTTGCCCTACTTACTATGGACCAGGAGATGTGTCACGACCCGCACCCACTGTGAGGGTACGAGTACGTAACAGCGCCCAGCCTACGCCTCAGTGTCGGCGGTAGAATGCTGTTCTAAGTCTCTAACTAACCATCAACTCATGCAGTATATAATGTACTCATCATGATCAACTCCGAACGGAGGACAAGTATAAGATAAGGTGTATCTCAATCACAGTCTAAGCACGATAAGATAGCACAGAATTGTAACTAAGAAATTGAAGACAAAACTAATACTGAAATAATAATAACATCTGAATAATCTCAAATACATCTCAAGTCTCAAATCTATACAACAAGCTCTAAATGAAAAATAAAAGCAAGTCTACTAGACTAAATCCCGATCACTCCTGAGTGTCGGGGCCAAAGGTAGCTAAGCCATCTCCTCAGTAAAATGTAGGGCAGGTGTCCTCAGGACAATCATCTGTAAAATTTTCAACAGGTCCAGTCAGGACAGGAACGAGCACATCTCATCTAGAAAACCCAAGTAAATGACAGAGAACTATAGAGCAGTTATAGACAGTTGTATTGATGAAAATGGCAGTTATATATTCAGGTGATGGTAAAGAAGACAGATAAAGTGCAAGGAAAGTAAATACTAAACAAGAGAAGAATCATAGCAATGAAGACTGTAAAAATAGAACTAGCTGAACCAGGGTAATATGATATAAAGTCCAGACAACATGTAGACCAGTGTAACTCCAATGTAAGTCCAGTACAGGATGAATCTCATACAAGATGAATCCAGCAAGGGACGATCCCAGTCATAGTGATCAATGATTCCAGGGTGAGTCCAGCCTATACTCTAGCAGTGTGTTTTAAAATACCGAGCTCGACATGTAAACGGCTGTGGGTAAATCCGGCACATCACACACCTGGCCGGGTGTGAGATGGCTATCATTCCAGTAGATTCTAGTAGGGGTGATTCCAGTAATGGGGTATGTCTACATGTCTTACTCTAGTATTTCCCCTCCCAACAAGTGAATCCAGAATTTCGACACAATGATTCAAGATGAGTCCAGCCATGTACAATGATACCAGTAAATGATTCCGGGGTGATTCCAGTAATAGAAGCCGGAAATGATGATACCAGTAATAGAGGCCAGAAACTAAATGTGTGTCGTATACATGAATCCAGAAATAATAGTACGTGTTTGTAACAGAGAATCACATACAGCTAACTAGAACTGAAATACAGTAATTGACAAATAAATGAGAGAACTATCAGAGAATGTACTCGCCCGATACTCTGAAAAGAGTAATGAAATATCAGATGTCTGCACCGAAGTCACAATATCCTAAATAAAGCAGTACAGGTTATAATATGTTTAAAAATAAGATGAATGGAGTCTATGATGCAATCTACATGATTTCTAGGCCAATCTAGGTCAAAGTCAACTCTAAGTCAACCCTGGTCAACTGTCTTAGGTCAAACTAGGTCAATTGGACCTAATAGAGTCTAACTTGGTCAACTACTAGCCTATCTAGGTATTTCCATATAGAACTCATCTATATTTCTACCACACAATGTATATACATACATCCAAAGCCTATAGTCCTAGATATATGTATATATAGCCTCTCATATATATAACACATGTATCATATAGATATACATATCACATAATGCATAGGTGTATCCCTCACAAGAACTCTTAAACACAAACACATTATTCCTCACTTCCCTCAACCTATGTGGCCAATGGCCCATGCCCTCTCCTAAATATACATTTATACTCTATGTGCTACCCTAAGCTAATCAAGCTCATCCTCCACTTCAACATCATTCCATGACTTAACAACAATTAACTACCTATTAGTCCTAGACTTATATCACTCTCTCCTATATACATACTCATTATGAAACATTTCCTACATACTATGAATGTACCTATGATACACACACATAGGGAAAACTAACTTCCATCTCCCAAAACCTTCACATAGACTCTCTCACAAGGAACCATTCATTACCCTACCTAGGACACACCACACACTAACTCACACAACAAGCCTCTGCCTGTACAGGCCCCTGCCTGCACTCCCAATGCAATGCCAAGCTACTGCAGTTGCTGCTAATGGCACTGCCAATGCAATGCAAGCCAGCCTACTGCAGTTGCTGCTAAAGGCACTGCCAATGCAATACAAAGCCAGGCTACTGCAGTTGCTGCTAAAGGCACTGCCAATGCAATGCAAAGCCAGGCTAGGCCAAGCCAAGGCAGTTGCAAACATTGCCTGCTGCTGCCAAATGCAAGCTAATGCCTAAGCCAAGCCAACACAGGACAAACCAAGGCAACAAGCTGCTGCCAAATGCAATGCTCCTACTGCTCACTGCCTAGACCTAGGATACAAACTTACCTGGTCAGGGACTTACCAAACTTCTGATACAATAAGAATGAGACTGGGTTCAAGTCTACCTAACCACTCCAACTGGGAATGACAAACCTGAGAACACTATTATGCAACCCAACAACTTCTATGAAACCTGAGAAACAAAGTAAAACCCAACATTCCATCCAAAACTCAGTTTCAAACATCAACAAATCTTAGGCTTAATAACCAAGAATGGGTGAAGATGAGTATGGGTCATGTGAGCAGGAAAGTGAGTGACAGTGATTGGAGAGTGTGTGCAATGTGCAAAATGTGTGAATCTCAGGCCATTAATTAAGAGTTCATGCATTCATTCCTCATTTAACATCTAGTTTAAATAAATGAACCCATGTATGCAATCAAAAGAAGGAAATCAATGTCACTGTGCACATTTCAGGCACATGACAGTTTAGGAAAGAAAAGAATCAGTTTTTTTTCCAATCAAACAGTTCAATCAACAAGCTAAGGCCAAACCATTACCTATGCATTCCTTTGCACACATTTAAACATTTGACAGTGAATCAACATTTGAAAATGAAACAACATTTAAACAGTGAAAACAAAACTCATATCCTGAATTCTCAGGAATTTGAAATGTCAGTTTAAATAGTTCAATATGAACTCAAATCATGAAACCAGTGTTCACACAAGTGTCTATCTCATGTTCCAGTGAAAGAGTGAAACAGTGTGCACAAGTGTAGGAAAAATTAGAGAATTGAGGTTTCAGTCTACATGGGCTATGCAGTGAAGGATGCAAATGAAGGGGACATTGTGCAGTACATGAAATGAATGAAACTACATGAAATGAATGAAATAAAGGTACAGTGAAATATTGGCAATGTATGCAAGTATGTGCAAGAATGAGTGTGTGGCAGTTAAATCTCAGGAAGGTGTTCTCAGGAACATGGCAGTGTGTTAATAGGTTTCAAAGATCAGTTAAACTCATGCCAGGTTGTAACAGTGAAGGAAAAATGTCAATGTGAATGTGCCAATGTGTATAACAATTTAACAGTCATTGCAACTTCAAAACCAAGCAAACTGAAAACCAATTATTAATGCAAATCCCAACCCAACCTCAAGTAATACACAGGTAATACAAAACACATTCTCAGGAATTAATTAGTGAATAGTGTGTGTGACAGAGAATAGAAACTAATCTCAGGAATTTTACCAATGACAGTTCAAAAACCATTCCAAGCCAAACTTCGAAAACCCAAACCTACAAACTCATCCCTAGGCATGTAAATATGTCCAATATTAACAATTGAACATTAAATACTTTAATTAATCAATTAATTAATTAACTATATAAAAATAGAACAACTGAACATGTATCAGAGAATTTTCAGGAACCCATATCACATTCGAATATACCATACAACCCCATTCAGACACACCCCGAGGTTAGACACACGTGTACGTGTCAAGTGGTGGGTGTTCACGTGTCCAAACAATGGACACGAAGTGTCCAAATCGTGCAAACAGTTTGTGACAGACTGTGTTACAGACAGGCTCGTGCAGCCGTGTCAAGCTCTCTTGGACACGACTCACTACACTAGACACCTCGTGCACGTGTCTACGTGTTCGTCAGGACTAGGAGAGTGTGTCCCACAGCTTGCACAGTGTCCACGTGGATCGTGTCGCGTGCACGAGACGCGTATCCGAGCGTGTCTGTGCACGCGCGTGTGAGTGTGCAAACCCAGTACGGGTCGATTTCCTTCGTGCGCATACAACGAGATCCCATAAAACTTTGTGGGTGGTATGTCAGTCATAGCCCCTAGGTCGGTGACAAGTATCGTGTCCATAGGTGCTGTGTCGTGTCCTACAGGACACTCGAGCAGCAGGGCACTGCACGGTGTCCTCGTGCACGTGTTTGTATCCAGTTTTGGACACAAAAACCAACCCAAATCATGTTCAGACAAGTACAAACATAATCTATATATCAAGAGCTATCCAAATATATAATTTGTTTCGAAAAATAACAACATTCAATCCATTGAGGCATTCTATCGAACACCTACACAACACTACGACACGTGTCCGATACAGACACCAAACGGACACGAAAATCACCCAAATTTCAGGGACACCTAGGGGACTCCTAGATCTAGCCCTACATGCAAAGAAAACTGAAGTTTGAATCAATTTAAGGGGTTTTACCTATGTGTGCAAAAAGCTTAGAAAAGCCTCAAATGGGGGATTCTTCCTCTTAGTGCCAAATGCTCCAAATTGTCCCAAAGCTGGGATAAAACTCAGAAATCAGAAAATAGGAGAGTGTTAGGTTCTAATGCAAGAAACTAGGATCAAAAAGGAATTAAAATGGATTTATGGGGATTTTTGCAAGAGGGACAATACCTTTCCTTCTCCAATGTTGAAATGAATGAAAGAATGAGGCAAGCCCTAGAGAATAAGTGTTTATATAGGGTGGGGATCCCTATGGCTGGTCATTTAGGGTTTGGTTAGGGTTAGGGCTTCTAGTTATGGGCCATGGGCCAAGTCATGATCAAAATAAATCACTTAGCCATAAGTCATTTCATGAAACCATGAACCATGACTTAAATCCACTAAACCAAGTCCCCTCATTCTAAAATTAGTTTCTAATGACTAAATGTAGGTTACCCTAAGTTAGACTAGGGTCACCATGGCTAGGGTTAGCTTCTAGGCTAGCTCACTAGGTCTCAACAAGTCAAGTCAACCTAGAAATTCACCAATTCAACAAATCACCAAATAAATCAAATAAGTCAAAATGACCAAAATACCCCTAGGCTAAAAATAACAATTAAATCATCCTAATGGCGTGGTTAGGCTCTAGGTCATGCAGTCCCTCAGGTTTCACTAGCAGCACATCAAAATCACGAGTCATGGCTTAAACCAGTTTTTAAATATTTTAAAAATTACTAAAAATTACCAAAAATCATAATGTGAAATAAATATCAATGAATAATAATTATAATTATAAAATTTCAAAAATACCCTCATCTGGAAAACTGGGTGTTACAATCCTACCCACCTTATAAAAATTTTGTCCTCGAAATTAAGATAATCGCACCTCTCCTAGGTCAAACCCCCAAGCAATCAAAGTCGAAGCAATACAATCCTACTGGTCGTGATTCCACAGTCTCGAACAGGGTAGCTACACTATCTAGCAATCACAAGCAATATCCTGGTAGGTACTAAGGAAAATCACACATGGAAGTGGGGAGAAAGAACAAGAAGGTCAAACCTGCTAATCCATCACCTGCGATATCAGTCTCCTCAGCTGCCATCGCAAAAGCTCCACCCCTCTGGTGCTGAGCTACAGGTGGCCTAGCCCCCTCAAAAGGAGGTGCAATGGGACAATCTATCTTCTGGTGGGCAGCTGACCCACAGAAATAGCAAACCCTCAACCTCTTCCTGCACTGCTCCCAGATGTGTCCCGGCTTCTTGCAGTAGGAACAACTGATCGCCTTCGGGTCCTGACCCCGATACTGATGCTGCACCTGTTGAACTCCCACTGGTGCCTGTGTCTACTGAGTCTGTACATGAGGCCTCTTGGCCTGGCCTCCGCTGCTGCTGGTACCGTGAGCGTCCCGTCCCCTCTTGAGCCTAAGCTCAAGATCATCCTCCGCCAATAAGGCTCCCGTCAAGATCTCCTCAAAAGTAGCATCTCTGTTCCCCTTGGTCAGGGACTTGACCTCCTTGACCAGACCCTTCCGGAACCTCTGGGCCTTTGCCGTCTCGCTCAAGCCCTCGACGAATCTGCTGAGGCGGCCAAACTCCCCGGCGTACTCCTCCACTGACAGGCTCCCCTGCACTAGGCTCTCGAACTGCGACTCCAAGGCTCTGAGCGCTGAATCTGGAAAGAACTTCTTCTTGAAGAAGCCCCTGAACTCCTCCCAAGTCTGTCCAGCTACTCCCACCCTGGGGTCTGACTGATACCAGGTGCGAGCAAGATCTCGCATCCGGCTAGCTGCAGCCTCGATCTGAAGATCTGCTGGTATCCTGGCCAGGCGGAAAATCTCCTCTATATGCTCGATCCACTCATCGACATACATGATCCCCTCTGTCCCCAAAAAGTCTCTGGGGTTCATCTTCTGAAACTGCTCGATCCCCGGTGTCCTCGGCTGCTGTATCACTGGTCGAGCTGCGACTGCCGTAAGGGCCAACTCTATGCCTCGGTCCTGTCGGGCCTGCTGCCGATCCATAAACTGCTGGAAGTAGGCAAACATCTGTGTCGCATCCACGTGTCCTGTAGGCGGCGGCTGCTGGAACTCCATCTCTGGGATAACTGGGTCCTGCCCCCGAGCTGATGGAGGCACACCCCCTGCTGCTGCTGCTGAAGTCTCAATATGGGCAGAGGTAGCAGGAGCTGCATCTACCTGACCCTGCTGATCTGGCTGAGAGGTGGCAGTCCCCTCTACAACGACTGCTGCACCCGAGCGATGTGATCGTGTCTCGACCATCCTGAAGACAGATCGAACAAGGAAGCCAATACTGAGCAGGAATCGATATATCAAAGGAGGACAGTTATTTCAAAGAAGGCAAATCAGTACGATATGTAGATGGCATGATTCAAAGCAGAATTTTCCTAATTGTGATTGAGTGCCTCTCTGGTAAAGCCTATCTCTCAGTCCTAACGCAGGCTCGCAGCAGTACAACTAAGTTGCCGTACTACTACGATATCGCACTAATACGACTCTCGACCTGCATGGGCCACCACTAAAAACGTGTCACGACCCGCACCCACTGTGAGGGTACGAGTACGTAACAGCACCCAGCCTACGCCGCAGTGTCGGCGGTAGAACGCTGTTCTAAGTCTCTAACTAACCATTAACTCATGCAGTATATAATGTACTCATCATGATCAACTCCGAACGGAGGACAAGTATAAGATAAGGTGTATCTCAATCACAGTCTAAGCACGATAAGATAACACAGAATTGTAACTAAGAAATTGAAGACAAAACTAATACTGAAATAATAATAACATCTGAATAATCTCAAATATATCTCAAGTCTCAAATCTATACAACAAGCTCTAAATGAAAAATAAAAGCAAGTCTACTAGACTAAATCCCGATCACTCCTGAGTGTCGGGGCCAAAGGTAGCTAAGCCATCTCCTCAGTAAAATGTAGGGCAGGTGTCCTCAGGGCAATCATCTGTAAAATTTTCAACAGGTCCAGTCAGGACAGGAACGAGCACATCTCATCTAGAAAACCCAAGTAAATGACAGAGAACTATAGAGCAGTTATAGACAGTTGTATTGATAAAATGGCAGTTATATATTCAGGTGATGGTAAGGAAGACAGATAAAGTGCAAGGAAAGTAAATACTAAACAAGAGAAGAATCATAGCAATAAAGACTGTAAAAATAGAACTAGCTGAACCAGGGTAATATGATATAAAGTCCAGACAACATGTAGACCAGTGTAACTCCAATGTAAGTCCAGTACAGGATGAATCTCATACAAGATGAATCCAGCAAGGGACGATCCCAGTCATAGTGATCAATGATTCCAGGGTGAGTCCAGCCTATACTCTAGCAGTGTGTTTTAAAATACCGAGCTCGACATGTAAACGGCTGTGGGTAAATCCGGCACATCACACACCTGGCCGGGTATGAGATGGCTATCATTCCAGAAGATTCCAGTAGGGGTGATTCCAGTAATGGGGTATATCTACATGTCTTACTCTAGTATTTCCCCTCCCAGCAAGTGAATCCAGAATTCTGACACAATGATTCAAGATGAGTCCAGCCATGTACAACGATACCAGTAAATGATTCCGGGGTGATTCCAGTAAATAATTCTAGTAATAGAAACCGGAAATGATGATACCAGTAATAGAGGCCAGAAACTAAATGTGTGTCATATACATGAATCTAGAAATAATAGTACGTATTTGTAACAGAGAATCACATACAGCTAACTAGAACTGAAATACAATAATTGACAAATAAATGAGAGAACTATCAGAGAATGTACTCGCCTGATACTCTGAAAAGAGTAATAAAATATCAGATGTCTGCACCGGAGTCACAATGTCCTAAATAAAGCAGTACAGGTTATAATATGTTTAAAAATAAGATGAATGGAGTCTATGATGCAATCTACATGATTTCTAGGCCAATCTAGGTCAAAGTCAACTCTAAGTCAACCCTGGTCAACTGTCTTAGGTCAAACTAGGTCAATTGGACCTAATAGAGTCTAACTTGGTCAACTACTAGCCTATCTAGGTATTTCCATATAGAACTCATCTATATTTCTACCACACAATGTATATACATACATCCAAAGCCTATAGTCCTAGATATATGTATATATAGCCTCTCATATATATAACACATGTATCATATAGATATACATATCACATAATGCATAGGTGTATCCCTCACAAGAACTCTTAAACACAAACACACTATTCCTCACTTCCCTCAACCTATGTGGCCAATGGCCCATGCCCTCTCCTAGATATACATTTATACTCTATGTGCTACCCTAAGCTAATCAAGCTCATCCTCCACTTCAACATCATTCCATGACTTAACAACAATTAACTACCTATTAGTCCTAGACTTATATCACTCTCTCCTATATACATACTCATTATGAAACATTTCCTACATACTATGAATGTACCTATGGTACACACACATAAGGAAAACTAACTTCCATCTCCCAAAACCTTCACATAGACTCTCTCACAAGGAACCATTCATTACCCTACCTAGGACACACCACACACTAACTCACACAACAAGGCTCTGCCTGTACAGGCCCCTGCCTGCACTCCCAATGTAATGCCAAGCTACTGCAGTTGCTTCTAATGGCACTGCCAATGCAATGCAAGCCAGCCTACTGCAGTTGCTGCTAAAGGCACTGCCAATGCAATGCAAAGCCAGGCTACTGCAGTTGCTGCTAAAGGCACTGCCAATGCAATACAAAGCCAGGCTAGGCCAAGCCAAGGCAGTTGCAAACATTGTCTGCTGCTGCCAAATGCAAGCTAATGCCTAAGCCAAGCCAACACAGGACAAACCAAGGCAACAAGCTGCTGCCAAATGCAATGCTCCTACTGCTCACTGCCTAGACCTAGGATACAAACTTACCTGGTCAGGGACTTACCAAACTTCTGATACAATAAGAATGAGACTGGGTTCAAGTCTACCTAACCACTCCAACTGGGAATGACAAACCTGATAACACTATTATACAACCCAACAACTTCTATGAAACCTGAGAAACAAAGTAAAACCCAACATTCCATCCAAAACTCAGTTTCAAACATCAACAAATCTTAGGCTTAACCAACAATGGGTGAAGATGAGTGTGGGTCATGTGAGCAGGAAAGTGAGTGACAGTGATTGGAGAGTATGTGCAATGTGCAAAATGTGTGAATCTCAGGCCATTAATTAAGAGTTCATGCATTCATTCCTCATTTAACATCTAGTTTAAATAAATGAACCCAGGTATGCAATCAAAAGAAGGAAATCAATGTCACTGTGCATATTTCAGGCACATGACAGTTTAGGAAAGAAAAGAATCAGTTTTTTTCCAATCAAACAGTTCAATCAACAAGCTAAGGCCAAACCATTACCTATGCATTCCTTTGCACACATTTAAACATTTGACAGTGAATCAACATTTGAAAATGAAACAACATTTAAATAGTGAAAACAAAACTCTTATCCTGAATTCTCAGGAATTTGAAATGTCAGTTTAAATAGTTCAATATGAACTCAAATCATGAAACCAGTGTTCACACAAGTGTCTATCTCATGTTCCATTGAAAGAGTGAAACAGTGTGCACAAGTGTAGGAAAAATTAGAGAATTGAGGTTTCAGTCTACATGGGCTATGCAGTGAAGGATGCAAATAAAGGGGACATTGTGCAGTACATAAAATGAATGAAACTACATGAAATGAATGAAATAAAGGTACAGTAAAATATTGGCAATGTATGCAAGTATGTGCAAGAATGAGTGTGTGGCAGTTAAATCTCAGGAAGGTGTTCTCAGGAACATGGCAGTGTGTTAACAGGTTTCAAAGATCAGTTAAACTCATGCCAGGTTGTAACAGTGAAGGAAAAATGTCAATGTGAATGTGCCAATGTGTATAACAGTTTAACAGTCATTGCAACTTCAAAACCAAGCAAACTGAAAACCAATTATTAATGCAAATCCCAACCCAACCTCAAGTAATACACAGGTAATACAAAACACATTCTCAGGAATTAATTAGTGAATAGTGTGTGTGACAGAGAATAGAAACTAATCTCAGGAATTTTACCAATGACAGTTCAAAAACCATTCCAAGCCAAACTTCGAAAACCCAAACCTACAAACTCATCCCTAGGCATGTAAATATGTCTCATATTAACAATTGAACATTAAATACTTTAATTAATCAATTAATTAATTAACTATGTGAAAACAGAACAACTGAACATGTATCAGAGAATTTTCAGGAACCCATATCACATTCGAATATACCATACAACCCCATTCAGTCACACCCCGAGGTTAGACACACGTCTACGTGTAAAGTAGGGGGTGTTCACGTGTCCAAACAATGGACACGAAGTGTCCAAATCGTGCAAATAGTTTGTGACAGACTGTGTTACAGACAGGCTCGTGCAGCCGTGTCAAGCTCTCTTGGACACGACTCACTACACTAGACACCTCGTGCACGTGTATACGTGTTCGTCAGGACTAGAAGAGTGTGTCCCACAGCCTGTACAGTGTCCACGTGGATCGTGTCACGTGCACGAGATGCGTATCCGAGCGTGTCTGTGCACGCGCGTGTGAGTGTGCAAACCCAGTGCGGGTCGATTTCCTTCGTGCACACACAACGAGATCCCACGAAACTTTGTGGGTGGTATGTCAGTCATAGCCCCTAGGTCAGTGACAAGTATCGTGTCCATAGGTGCTGTGTCGTGTCCTACAGGACACTCGAGCAGCAGGGCACTGTACGGTGTCCTCGTGCACGTGTTTGTGTCCAGTTTTGGACACGAAAACCAACCAAAATCATGTTCAGACAAGTACAAACATAATCTACATATCAAGAGCTATCCAAATATATAATTTGTTTCAAAAATAACAACATTCAATCCATTGAGGCATTCTATCGAACACCTACACAACACTACGACACGTGTCCGATACGGACACCAAACGGACACGAAAATCACCCAAATTTCAGGGACACCTAGGGGACTCCTAGATCTAGCCCTACATGCAAAGAAAACTGAAGTTTGAATCAATTTAAGGGGTTTTACCTATGTGTGCAAAAAGCTTGGAAAAGCCTCAAATGGGGGATTCTTCCTCTTGGTGCCAAATGCTCCAAATTGTCCCAAAGCTGGGATAAAACTCAGAAATCAGAAAATAGGAGAGTGTTAGGTTCTAATGCAAGAAACTAGGATCAAAAAGGAATTAAAATGGATTTATGGGGATTTTTGCAAGAGGGACAATACCTTTCCTTCTCCAATGTTGAAATGAATGAAAGAATGAGGCAAGCCCTAGAGAATAAGTGTTTATATAGGGTGGGGATCCCTATGGCTGGTCATTTAGGGTTTGGTTAGGGTTAGGGCTTCTAGTTATGGGCCATGGGCCAAGTCATGATCAAAATAAATCACTTAGCCATAAGTCATTTCATGAAACCATGAACCATGACTTAAATCCACTAAACCAAGTCCCCTCATTCTAAAATTAGTTTCTAATGACTAAATGTAGGTTACCCTAAGTTAGACTAGGGTCACCATGGCTAGAGTTAGCTTCTAGGCTAGCTCACTAGGTCTCAACAAGTCAAGTCAACCTAGAAATTCACCAATTCAACAAATCACCAAATAAATCAAATAAGTCAAAATGACCAAAATATCCCTAGGCTAAAAATAACAATTAAATCATCCTAATGACGTGGTTAGGCTCTAGGTCATGCAGTCCCTCAGGTTTCACTAGCAGCACATCAAAATCACGAGTCATGGCTTAAACCAGTTTTTAAATATTTTAAAAATTACTAAAAATTACCAAAAATCATAATATGAAATAAATATCAATGAATAATAATTATAATTATAAAATTTCAAAAATACCCTCATCTGGAAAACTGGGTGTTACAAGATGGCTTAGCTTCCTTTGGCCCCGACACTTAGGAGTGATCGGGAGACTAGTTAGTTGACTTGGTTTAGTTTTTATGTTTTAGAACTTGAATTATAATAAGTTGAGATATGTTGTTTTGAGATTGTTGGAGATTATATTATTTTAGTAGTTGGTTTTATTGTTGTATTTAGTCTTAGTTATAAACTTCTGTGTTATCATATCGTGCTTAGACTGTGATTGAGACTCTATTATATCTATACTTGTCCTCCGTTCGGAGTTGAGTTTTGACAAGTACATTATATAATTGCTTGAGTTGTTGGTTAGATAGTGACCTAGAACAGCGTTCTACCACCGACACTGCGGCGTAGGCTGGGCGTTGTTACGTACTCGTACCCTCACAGTGGGTGCGGGTCGTGACAAACAGCCATCTGAGCTGAGATTTTGGCTTCTCTTGATGATACTGTCTCTAAGCATTCATAAACATAGAATGGGACATGCACATAGTTGGATGGATGATGGAGGCATAAATAATCACAATTTTGGTACACTAAATGGGATATGAAATGGGAAATGGACACAAAAAATTGACATTAGTCTTAAACAAATACTATCTTTGTTGCATCGTCAGAAGCAAATGCATCAAGTAAATGCATGCAGCATTGTCAAAAGCAAATGCTCTGACCAAAAAAAACCAAAAAAAGAAGCTAAGAGTGATTAATTCAGATCCAAAAGGATAAAGAAAAGTTATGAAAGAAAAACCCTTGAGAGAATGCTATAGAGCAAAGCCATCTTGTTTTAGCTGCATGTGTAAATCAAAAAGCATGAACAACAAGATAGAATTCAGTATAGCCAGCTTATAAAAATTAATAACATGCATATGAAATTGATAATAGACGGACACAGTAAACTCTACAATAAGAACGATAAGAGGTAATAATAAAGCATTTATATTCTCACTTACTAAACCCTCATATCTCATATCTTTTGACATTCATCAAAGGCTTATGCATTGCTTTTCCTCGTGGGCATATTCACAAGCATACGCAAGACAATAGTAATGCAAACAATAACAAAGGAAAAGTGGTAGTGGTGGCGGTGGCGGTGGCGGCGGATATGATAACACATTAATGCTCAAATGGAAAAACCCATGGAAGCCTCTCCATCATTACAATTTTTCCATCATTTGGCACCATTCTTATTTATTATGCTTACAGGAAAAAAACCCTAAAAAAAAGTATGTGCGAACCTAAATGCAACAAATCCTCACAACCAGTGGCAAATCATCCGATGGATCACAACCTATGACCAAAATCAAGAATAGTTTTTGTTCTTTGCTAAGAAGAAGAAGAAGAATGTCTTACCAAGAGCAAGAAATCGATGGGCTCCAGCTCCAAAATTTTGGGAAAAACTGAGATGAGAGAGATATGGGAGAGAGATGAGAGAAGATGAAAATAGATTTTAGGCTCCAGCGGCAAAAAGTTGGGGAAAAGAAATTTTAGGCTATGGCGGCAAAAAATTGGGGAAAATTTTGAGAAGAGAGAGACATGAAAGAGATGAAAATTTACGTTTAGGCTCCTGCAGCTAGCGGCAACACTTTTAGATAAAAGAGATCGGTCCTCTTTTTAATATTTTAATAATTTTAATAGAAATTGACTGATTTCATCTGTCGAAAATAGAACTACTGTCATGGCCCATTATTTGCGAACCTCAAGGGTCGAAAACTGCTTGTTTTGACGTAGTGTATGAGTGTTCAACTGCTCCGTAGACATAGTTGCCAGAACCCTAAATGTTCTGATACCAGATATTGGTATCAAACCAGAATGAACGAACCTCGCCCTGATACAAGTTGTTGGGAATCGGACACGCCCTCCTGCGCTCTGATACCGAGTCTGAGACATTGTCACAGCAGAAACTTAGGTCAACCCACTTGAAATAATCAACCCCCGTCTAACGGACACCAATTACAGATAAAGACAAGTATATGGTGGTAACTATATCACCTGGACAAATCCAAATCTCTATAACTCAGATGAAATTACAAGATTGACAAAAACAATGTTGAACTCTTTGGCCTAATAGATTAAACCCCTCACAACCATTAAGAAGAAAAGAAATAGATTATAATTGAAATCGCTCACCAACCCATAGCAATCTCCCTAACTGAAGTTGACGACTCCTCGATTAGATCTCTTCTTCCTTCTATCTTGTATGACAAAGTTCTAAGAGCAAAATGCGGACTTTCTCTTAGATCTCCTGTGTATGAGCACCTCGAATCTTAACTTTGTGCAATACTTTGTGCCTCTACCCTCACCCATGTATATATGATGAAAAAAAATCATATTTTAGGTCATAATAGAATTTTCTAAATAGAAATAAAATAGGAATTCTATTATACCTAAAATATTCCATCATATACTATTTTATATCATAATAGGATTTCCTAAATAGGAGCACTAAAATAAGAATCCTATTATATCTAAAATAGCACAACACCAATTATGGACATCCAAATCCAGACTGGACTCCAACATTTGGTTCTCTTTGCAACTGTTTTCTTAGATAAAGACCCAATTTCACTTATTGTCCTAATCTAGTTATTAAATGAAGAATGGATATATACTATGTATTATTCTCTAACTTAAGTTTGACACTCTGTTGGAACTAAAATAGTTGACAAAAATGGAGTGTTGGTACTACAAGCCCTGGACTCCAAGCTCTCGAAAGATCTATCACTGGACCTTCAAAGGCTTCGATGCAAGGTTACAACAATATCCTTAGAGCGTTCTACACTTCTATACTTCTATTTAATATTAAATTGTGTATACATGCTTGGAAGGAAAAAAGATCCATTTTCTTGATTTGTCTGAATGTCTAGGAAAAACACAATGAAAGGTCGGATGGGTAGAGGAGACATTATCTACAACATCTGCAATGAAATTTAACTTCAATAGTAACCTATTTGCACAAATAGGGACATGATATGGACACCATTATCAAATAGTACTTATATTATTACTACTATTACCTATGTTTTACACCCTGCTAATTTTTAACATTATATGATAGCCAATGTCAAGTTTTGTTATAACCTTATAATGAAACGAACATAAACGCCTCATTTGGTTCACGGAAAGCAAATGAATTTTCTTGTATTTTCCATGGGAATGGGATAGTAGGATTCCTGTCACATTTTTTTTCCGTTGTTTGGTAAAACAAGAAAACTACCTAGAAAAGGAAAGCAAAATACAACAATGTTCCAATAATATCCTTACCTTTTAAAATAAAAATATATCATAAAAAATAACATTAATGGTAAAATAAACAATGACATATGGTTCCTTTTGTCATAACTTTTGTAATAAATGTTGGAAAAGGAGGAGGCAAAATAAATCCCATGGGTCTTGAGTGGAACCATATTCTCACCAATTTTTCCCTTGTCAGGAAATTGATTCCCAAGTTTGTAGCTACCAAACAAAGAAAAGGAACAATTTTCCTTTCTTGATTCCTTAAGGCCTCGTTTGGTTCGCGGAATCTCCCGGTTGGGAAAGGAAAGTGATTACTTTCCTATGTTTGGGTGCCCAAGGAATTGAGGAGGAAAGGAAAGTGATTCCCAATGGAAGGGAAATTAGGGGGGAAAGTGATTCCATCCATCCAAGGAAGGAATCACTTTCCCACATTGAAGTATTCACTTTCCTTTCCAAATTCCTTGGCATTGCCAAACATCGGAAATAAAAATCAATAGGAATTAAAGTTTCCCAAAGGAAAGGAAATGACAAGGAATTGATTTCCTTTCCCTTCCATTCCGCGAACCAAACGAGGCCTAAATCCGTGAACCAAACGAGGCGGATTGTTTACATATATGATACATCATAGTAATGCTTATATTGCATGAAAGAGAAAGTATTTTCCAAGTTGCCCTCTTGATATAATTCTTTGCCAACAAAGTTCTTTATGAATAAGTTTTTTCTGTAAGTGTACTGCTTGTGGTATTTGTCTATTTGTGATTGAAGTGTCAACGTGCATGTTTGTTTACACTTAATTACAACTCTGAAATTTTACTTGAAATTGATCGGTAGGTGTTCGATTTAAGTTCATATAAGAAGTCGTCGATCACAGTTGCGTGGAAGAGTTGTCGACGTCTCCCCAGCTTCGACGATCAGCAATGGCTCAAGGTGAGCGTTCAGGCTTTGAATTACTTTGATCATTGTCTTTTTCAGGATCGGTCGCGGTTGTCGACTCAAGCAGGCACAAATCTATGAGAGATCGAACTCGAGATTCCTGTTCTGGTCGATGAATCTTAAAGCATCTAACTGTGGCTAGGTGAACTCTAGGGACATCTCTGTCGAGTCTTCATAACCAACTGAACCTCAGTGTCCAACACTTGACCTCAGCGTGTCGAATTGGACATGAAGTTTCTCTGATCCCGAGCAACTAACTAGTACTCCGACCACGCTGTTGAGCCCACCATTTGACTCCGTCTTCATGTCGTGAATAGCAGGTGACTCTTTCTTCTTCTTCTTCGTTATAGTAACTCATGCAAAGTTTGATTATATACATCCATACGACGTAGAATAAGTAATAATACCGTCTTAATGACTTGTGAAAGTTGGAGATTATTTTGTAGAAGTACGAGAGTATTAAACTTGTTCGGGTCCTTGGTAGAATATTCTTGCTTCAACGATCCATAACAACGTCACTCTCCAGTACTACACATATAATATGGATCTTAATTGGGGCCATTCCTTTTTGCTATACAAATCTTTAATATAGTTATTATTTTATTAATTGTTTTTGTTCCAGCACACAGGCATGCCTCCAGCAAGAAAACACCAAAGCGAGGGATATATTTGAAACATTTCGAAAACATTCCAATGGCTTACATGGAGTTGGTTATGGTGAGTGATCTACCACCGATGTAGTATACATTCAAATTTTGAAGGATATTTTATTACTTCTACATGGTGTTGGTCTGTGACTGGTTTTTGCATATGGATCCTTTGTTCTTAACTAAAAAAGTATCTTGTGGAGAAAGTGGGGGTTTTGAAGCCACGTTTGTGGAGAAAGTGACTTTCATGTCTAATAGAATAGTAGCGATTGTTCCCCTAATTTTTTTTCTTCCCACATTCTGTTTTGGAAAAAAAAAGTAGAAAAAAGTGGGATTTTTTTTTCCCTTTCTCTTGCTCGAGTGAGGATTTGGACTGAAAGTGGTCTTTCTTCTTTATTGGCAATGGTTACCACCACATCTCATGCAATCTTGAACTGCCATCTTCGTGGACTGTACGATTGATTTTTCTCTAACATTTTGATATATTTTTGGTGTTCAGATCATGAACTTAGAGTTTCTTCCTGAAATTTGATCAATTTTTGTTGTTCAGATTGCCACTTTGTTGTTGGTTTAGGATCTGAATCAAGTTTGGGGAACCCTATTTTTTATTTCAAATTGAGGTGATTTTCGTTCTACATAAAAATAAATGGCTGGTACCAAATATATGCTCAATTTTAGGATAATTGTTGAAGAGAAAAATATTATTTGGTTGGTAACATGTCATTTGACTTTCCAGTTCTTGTTCTCATATGACTTGCTAGTTCTTGTTCTCATATGAATCATGTTAGTTTGTTAGCTTTTATGTTCTAAATTTCACATGTTCTTGAATATTGATACATGTGTTTATATAGATACCTGATACATAGAAATATATTGATTTCGTCTACTATTTCAAACCTTGAAATTTAAATACATGCTTCTTTGCCATTGATAAAGTGTAACGAACTTTTGTTTAACAAACGAGAAAAAAGAGTACAAAGTGATCCTCAACAGGATCTTTTATGTATAGTTTGATTCTGGAAAAATGTGACAATAGAGAACGAACATTGTAGCGATTCCTTTACTCCGTTGACGATCTGACGACAAAAGGATAGAAAATTGCAAGTCTTCTGCTCAGCGACAAGGTGGACGGCAATTCGGCTCTTCAATTCGTTTGATGCTTAAACTCTCTGTGTCTGTAAAATAAAGGAAGGCTCCTTCTATTTATAGGTGGTGGAATGATTCATCCATGCACGCATGGATTATCGTGTGCAGGAGCACTACGCATGGTTCTGGAACGGTTGTAACTGTGCGCATTTAGCACAGCTAAGTATCTCGTGGCTGTGATTAAGATTTTGGTAGTTGCTGAGATCTTAGATTGTTGACGTCCGTCAAAGGCATGAGTGAGTCTTTGACATGTGGCTCGCGCTGAGGACTCGAAGATCTCGTTCAATTGTAAGAAAAATGATACACACGCCACAGAAAGCGATATATATCCCATACTGATTTGGCGTATGATATCTTCTGCTGTATGAAATTTTGGGCGTGTGAGAGATCCTACGCCTGAAAAACCTCAGCGTATGGAACACCTTGGCACGGGGGCAGGGGGGGTGTTCTATCTTTAGTTAGCCACGTGGCACTACACTTGACAGAACTTTAATCATTATGTTGACGTAAGCGCTGACATATGCTGTCAACACGTTCTTCGAAGCATTTTGACTTTAATGGGGAAGGCTTAGCTACGCTTGTATTACCCTACGCTAAGTACTACTGCGATACTGGGCGTATGGCTTGTGAGAGAGTGGCTACTCGGTTGTTGTATAGCCATCGACTACGCAGAGCTCGAAACTCATGCTATATTTTGTTCGAAGCGTCTACTGACGACTAATATCGCTGTCAGGTCAGCATTAAATGCTATTCTTGTTGGAGAGGCACCTAGGAGTATGACTCCATTTGTGTAGCTGTAGCTTTGGCATATTTGGATCTTGGTGCATGATCCTATGGCGTATGGTTTATGCAGCGCATGAGTTGGAACATATAGGATTTGTAGGGAGCGTGATCTTTATATTTTCTATGCTTCTACAATGCTATATAGATTGGAAGTTTCATATGTTCTTGAATTCTTATATTTATATAGCTATCTGACAAAAGGAAAAGCCATATATAGACAAGCATAAATGCAATAATTCAGATGTTAGACACACTGCAGACTTGAGGTTGCTATCGTGTCTCATTTGTTGCTCTCTATGACATTGCCTTGGGTTGTAGGAAAATTGTAAAGCTTGACATCAAGAAGTGTTGTAATATAGATGATGCTGGAATGATTATACTTGCTCGATTTGCCCAAAATCTGAGGTTCATGTTAATATCTTATGTACAATTATGTTATTAACAGTAAAGTTCGTACTGATATATGATGCTTTGATTATCCTTTTCTAGATAAATTTGCCATACTGTTCTATATCAGACGTAAGCCTTCTATCACTGGTAAGCATCAACAGCCTACAAAACATGACCATTTTACATGTAAGGGAGTTGACTCCAAATGGTTTGGTAGCTGCCTTGTTGGCATGTGGTGGGTTAACAAAAGTGAACCTATATTCATCGTTTAACTCCTTGATTCCTAAGCCTTTTTTTAGTACCTATAAACCCGAGGTTGGTGGAAGCTCCATTCATGTGGCTGTCAGTCTGAGCCATATAGCAATTTTTATGTATTTTTTTAGTTGTATCCAATTCTCCGAACCCTTACATATTTGGTTGAGCACACTACAAGAAATACTAGTTTTTACGGCGTGCAAAGTATGCCGTAAAAAGTATTTACGGCGTTCAATGTATGCCTCAGTGAAAGCCGTATTTGCCCGCGTCGTTAAAAGTCACTAGTTTTTACGGCGTTCAATGTATGCCGTGAATACACTGTTTGTACGGCATTCAATGGATGCCGTGTATACACAAAATTACGACATTTCTTGTATGTCGTGGAAAGTATAAACTAGACATCAATTACTCTTTAATGCACATATATTATGACATATAACGTATGTCGTAAAAAGTACTGAATACACATTTGCAATAAATGAAAACTATATATGATCATCTCATATGACTGAACTTATAGACTGACTCAGGTGGACTGACTAGTGCAAGAGAGTAAAAATGACCATTTATGCATTTTCTGTTTAATCCAACAAAAAAATTCATTTTTTTGGGATAATCATAATTATGATTCGTATAAAAATAGTAATTATTTACCTCATCCGAAGTCACCTTCTCACAATCAAGCCTTACATAACCTTCACCCTCAAGATTCGGATCAAGTTGTAGTACATCTAATGGTGCGCATGGCATGTACGTACTCTCTTCAGAACTTTCTAACTCGTAAAAACCTCGTGGTGGTGCTCTTAGAACAACATACCAATGGGATGCATCGGTATCTCTTGAATAAAATACTTGCTTTGCTTGTGAAGCTAAAATAAACGGATCTCTTTCAAATTGACTTTGCCCTTGGTGAAGGTTAACCAATGTAAGTCCCTCTTCAACTTTGACACCATTTTCTATGTTTGCCCAATCACATTGAAATAAAGGAACCTGAATATTGTAGTAGTCAAGCAAAATTATGTCTCTAATAACTCCGTAATAAGTTACACTTCCAGTGACAAGAGATGTGTCTCTTGCACTAGATCGACAAATTGTTTCTGCTTCAATTGAGACACCACTGTTTTGTGTGCTCTTTTCTGCATCTTTTGTATGAAATCGATGACCATTGATGACATAACCTGAGAATGACATTACATCCTTTCTCGGCCCACATGCTAGCCATCTTAGTGTGCTCGACATAGTGTCAACTTGGCCTGTTCTGACCTTATTTGCTAGCCATCCTATGAAAGTCTTTGTATGTCTCTTTTGTAGCAGACTTTCATTCTTCAAAAGACGCCTATCCAAATGCTTAAGTTCCTCTAGATGCATTCTGATATTAAAGTATAGGTAAATGAGAACTCAGAAAGTAAAAATTTTAAGTCAAAAGAATTATTATTGGTAGAATACTTACTTAATGTACGGTTCGACTTCAGAACTGTTAAACAAAACAGTACGATGGGCTATCTCTAGCATGTCAGAGGACATACTCATTGTTTTTCCTTTAGAAATTGGTCTCCCTTCTCGGCTAGTTTCATTCTCAAGATCATCATTGCGTTTATATTGAGCTCCAATTTCAACAGCTTGCTTTATGAACCCACTACAAAAACTTGAACACTCTTCCGCAAGATATCTTTCTGCTATACATCCTTCAGGCCTTGAACGATTTCTAACATATCCTTTTAGTACCTTCATAGATCTAATTAAAAGCAAATCTTAGAAGAGTATAGAATAATTCATAAGTTTATTATTAATTTAAAATATATATTATTACCTCTCAAATGGGTACATCCAACGAAAATATACCCCCCACCAATTCGAGCTTCTCGTGCAAGATGAATTGTGAGATGCACCATAACATCAAAAAAGGATGGAGGAAAAAACCTTTCTAATAAGCACAAAGTTTCTGCAACTTCAGTTTCTAGTTCCTCCAATCTGTTTTTATCGATCACTCTTTGACATAATTCATTAAAAAATGAACAAAGTCGAAATATTGCAGTTCCCGTACCCTTTGGTAGAAGTCCTCTTAATGCTACTGACAAGACTTGTTGGAGTAGAATGTGACAATCATGAGACTTGAAATTTATAATCTTGGTATCTTGCAATGACACATGATTTGAAATGTTGGAGCCGTAACCATCAGGTAATCTTAAATTTGCAATTCTTGCACAAAATAATTGCTTCTCTGACTTTGATAAATTAAAAGAGCCCGCTGCCCATCGAAATTTATTTCCAATTTCTTCAGCATGTAGTTATTTTCTTATGCCCATTTCTTCCATATCTCTACGAGAACTTAGTCCATCCTTTGTTTTCCCCTTTATACTCAAGAGTGTGCCAATGATGCTCTCACAAATGTTCTTCTCAATATGCATCACATCCAAATTGTGTCGCAATAGCAAACTCTGAAACATCATATAAAAAATTATATTCGTAAATGAAAAGAAAACATATTTTCAGAGAAAGAGATACATAAAGAGATAGGGTAATGATAGTACCTTCCAATAAGGTAACTCAAAAAAAATCGATTTCTTCTTCCAAGGCCATATTGTATCAATGTTTGGCTGTTGTTGCTTCTTCTTCCTTTTCTTCTTTTCTTTTTTTGGTTTTCCCCAATTATTGACATGGTTCTTTACCACATCAAAAACTTCTGAACCTGTTAGTGCTCTAGGCTTCCTTCTATGTTCTTCATTTTCATCAAACCAAGATTTTTTTAATCGAAATTGATGATTGTGGGCAAGAAATCGTCTATGGTTCATATATACATGCTTCTGACAATGAGTCAGCCATCTTGAAGATGTCTCAATTCCACATATAGGACAAGCTGCTCTACCCTTTGTGGAATATCCAGATAAATTTCCATAGGCCGGAAAGTCATTTATTGTCCACATTAAAATAGCCTTCAAATTAAATATGGATTTACTGAATGAATCAAAAACATTCACACCATTGCTCCATAACTCTTTCAAATCTTCTATAAGTGGCTCCAAGTATACATCTATGTCATTTCCTGGTTGCTTAGGTCCGGGGATTAGTAACGTCAACATCAAGTTTTCCTTTGACATGCATAAGGAAGGGGGCAGATTATAAGCAACCAAAATCACAGGCCAACAACTATATTGAGTACTACGATCACCGAAAGGATTAAATCCATCTGATGCAAGACCAAGCCTTAGATTACGGGGATCGGATGCAAAATCAGGCCACTTAGTATCGATCATATTCCAGGCCATTGAATCAACAGGGTGTCGCATCTTTCCATCTTGACTTTTGTGAGTGTCATGCCATCTTACTTGTTCTGCCTTTTCAGGTGATTTAAACATTCTCCTAAATCTTGAAATTACAGGAAAGTACCTCAACACCTTCGCAGGAACTCTATATTGAATCTTTTTCGTGCGCACATCAACTTTCCACCGTAAAGTCCCACATTTTGGACATGTCTCCATATGTTCTTTTTTCTTTCTAAATAAACAACAATCATTAACACAAGCATGTATCTTCTCATAGCCTAGATCAAAATCTTTAAACATCTTCTTTACTGAATATAAAGAATCAGGAAGTTTGTTGTCTTGAGGTAAAATTTTGCCAAGCATCTCAAGAAGTTCATTAAAACCGCTGTCTGTGAGACTATGTCGAGCTTTATACTTATATAGGGCAACAACTGCAGCCATCTTTGTGTAAGTAGATCCAGCATATAAAGGAAGTTCAGCCTCCTCCACAAGATTTGCAAAATTTGCATCTCTTCTTTCATATGCAGGTTCTGTATTATTATCATTGTCATCAAAAAGATCATAATCAAAGTTTGCATCTCTAAACATTTTATATGCTTCGGGTAGTTCTATATCTTCGTCTCTGGTTGCAGTAGAACTTTCACCATGAAAGATCCATTTATCATATAAAGGATCCATCCCAAATATGACTAAGTGCTCATAAACCATATCAAAATGGTGAAATCGATGACTTAAACATCGACAGCAGGGACACTGAATTTTTTCTGGATTTCCCTTACTAGCTTGAATTGTATCAGCAAACTTGCGTGCACCATTTTGATATGCTTGTGAATCTCTACAAATAAAGACAAACCCCAAACATAATCTAATATTAATAACAAGCAACAAGTATGTTAATATTTATGGTTTTAAGGAATAAATAGTAACCTTCTAAAGTGTATCCAATCTTTGTCCATTGTGTATGACCCACCTTGTACGAATTATAACCTGTTAGCCACTGAAATAGAGAATAGTTTATATGCAAGTACTTTATTTGAAGGGAATCCACTTTGTGATACTATCAGGATGAGGATGCATTTCCATTATGCTCATGGCAATACATTTAACTTATAATTATATCATAATGATGATTTAAATAACCAAAGTTCTCTGAATTGGTTTGACATATTAATAACCAAAGTTCTCTGAAATGTATGCTCATGGCCATACATTTAGTGCCGAAATTTGAATCACCTTCTTTACCTTATTAACCAAGATTCCCAGTATTGGCTGACACCAATAGGTAGCAACCATATTGTATCAATTTTGCATATCCTGAACCATTACCGATACCGACCAATACCAACATAAGGACTATCTTTCCAAGTCAATTAGGCAAAGAAAAATGACAAGGAAAAGAGAGAAATTTGAGAAAAATGATGTCAATACAATGATTCAGCATGTCGAAGATTTACATGGTACAAAGTGTTGATAAGATTTCTTATTGACCCAGTGTAACCATTTCATTTGCCAAAGTTGTATATTTATAAATTCACAACACCCATCGATGTTAATACTATTCCATTCAAAGCACTATAAATAACAAATAATACATGAAATTATGCCTAAATATATGAAATATTTTTCTTGGACTGAATATTATTAGGTCAAGGATTGAACAAATGATCTGTTGGACTGAAACAAATGATATCTTGGACTGAATATTATTAGATCAAGGATTGAACTTGCAAGACAAGGACTGAACAATTTCCTTCAAAGGACTGAACCTTTGAACAAGTAGGACTTATCATATATGGGTGACTGAACTTAATGTTCAGTAGAGACTGAACTAAGGTTAGCTGGGACTGATACTTTATTACAATATGTTTGGACAGAACATGTATATTCTGGGGACATAACTAATACCAAATGGTTTAATCATAGGTTTACAAGGACTGGATTTTCAAATATGGGACTGACATTGGTATGGACTGATACATTGTGCAAAGGGACCAACAATTTGGACTGAATTAAGATGAGTGGACTGATACATTTATGTACTGTAGGCCAATGGTACTGAACACTAAAGGAACTGATCTACCAAGGGACTGAATCAAGAAGTAAAGGAAGATTGGACAATGCAACAATGTAGGTAATGTTTCACTTATAACTGTTGTTAGTCCCTTACTTTTCAAAAATCTTAATAGCTTGGATGAACAAGCTGAAAATTTATGTTAAAGCAACCGGTGGTTGGTTTCAACTGAAATATTGACTGCTCAAAGGAAAAAAAAAATCAAGGAAACAAACTACAATGTTATTTCTTTGCAAATATCATGCATAAATGTGCAATATTTTTTAGTCTCCTCTTAAAACTACTATTAGACATCTTCCTATAGGGCCTGAGTTTAGGTACTTACAGTTGAAGATCATGTTCCTTGAAACAATAGACTAAGAAAATTGATGTCAGGCGTTAATCCATAATAGAACAAAAGATTGCAACAGCCATAAAAAGATCAATTACAGTTACTGGAACTAGTAATATATAAAAGGCTTCTATTACTAGTAATAACATTCCATCTATCATCAAGCATACCACAGAGTATATTTTCAGGTTGCTCAATGTGCTTGGGAGTCTTTCCTGAAAAACAAAAAGATTGACAATCAATTTCACGGGAAAAAATAAAAGATAAACATTGTGAATAATTGTGAATAAATAATGCAGAAAGAAATACCAGCATTCACAGAGACAGAAAAAAAAAAGAGTAATGGTTGGACAAGGATTTCTATTTGGTTGATAAAGTTTCATACCAATAAATGACAAGCAATATAGAAAAAAATATGATCATAGTCTGACAGATAAAGCTCTCAAAAGAATTGGCAGTTCTAAATTGACAGTTCAATATGGATGTATGAGATCTACTCATTAGTTTGTGAGATTGCAGATTATGATTTTGTTAGCACATATTCCACATTCGCGAGTTAAAGTTTGAGGCTGGTTTTCCTTTTCTAGTTATTGTATTTTTCACCGTCAAATTTCTCAAGCTTATGTTTACGGCACTTATACAAACTTCTACCACCGTTGTTGTGACAAGCGATTCTTGCAACTTTATGAGTATTAAGGGCCTACCTTGAGATTAATGTTGACGAAATTTCATACAAGTCTAAGAATAAATGAACCTGCAAAATTTGGTTATCAAAAAACAACATAACTAATGAAGCTATATAAGCAAAATAGACCACCCAAAGGATTTCAAGCAGTGTAAATTGCTAAGGAGCATCGTACGTATCTGTTATATAAAAATAATTTTTTCTAGAGATAGTAGAACAATCTACTGGGATGATCAAACTCATCGTTGCTCAAAGCAAAATTTATGAGATCTCATAAACTAATGATCATAATCTGACAGATAAAGCTCTCAAAAGAATTGTAAAAATATAAAATCCACCCTGTATGAAAGAAGTTACAATAGGTAAAAACCCTTACTTTTATTAACTGATTTTTAAAAGCTAAAAACCCTAAGAAGAACTATAGGTAAAAACTTCTATTAAAATCGAATCATTATGAACTGTGCATCATAAACCCTAACAAAATTTGGGAAAGAAAAACCCTAAAAAAGGGAAAATTAGGGGAACAAGAATTGTGCTTACAAATTTGCAATCCTCTCCAAACTCTTGCTATGATCTAACAAATAAAAAGGAAAATCGAAAGAGGAGGAAGAAGAAGAAGAATGGGTGCGGGTGTGGATGACGAACCAGATAGAAGGAGAGGTGCGGGTTGGGGCGCGCAGGGACCTACTGTGGTCGAGAGGGGAAGACGGAGAGGCTCGGATGAAGGAGACCGCGTAGAGAAGGGAGGAAAAGGGAAAAAAAATTGGTGGGAAAGGGCTGAAAAAATTTCGTGGGGAGGGAAACATATTATGTATGCAAATAAGGGGCGGGGAACCAAGGAAAAGTGAAAAATTTCCCCCCTCTTTTTTCGGTTCTACGACATTCAATGAATGCCTTATTTTGTATACCAATTAAGGCGTTCAATGCACGTCATAAATAGTTTTCAATTAGGATTTACGACATTCACCTGTATGCCTTCTTTTGTGTAGCAATTAAGGCATTTATTGTACGCCATAAATAATATTATAAAGTTTATTCTGGATAACTTTAAGGCATTCTCTTAGTTGCATGTCGTTAAAAATCATTTACAGCATACAAATTTAGGCATGCCTTAATTTTCATGTCGTAAAAGGGTAATTTTCTTGTAGTGGCAGTTTTTCAAGATATATATATATATATATATATTTTTACCCTTAGGGAAAATCTATTTTCATATTAATCCCGTTGATGGTTGTTCTAGTTTTTTGTCTGGAACTACTTGATAGGAAACAAATATACTTGTAGCTATTTCTGCTTGATTATTCCTACTTGTGCTTGTGGTGGACAGTTCATTGCAGCTTCTTTAGGCAATCATCATGTAGCACAACTTTTCTCTTAGTGAACAATTTGTTTACCTGAATAAGCTCTTCAGTTAATTAATGATTTTGGTTATTTCTCAAGAAATGTTAAATTATTAGGAAAGGTCAATAAACACATTTTCTTTCAAACTTAGTTGGTTGATTTAATTGTAGCTTAATAGAAATTGTACTCTTTCATATCTAGGAAGAAACTAACAAGACTCCAACTTCAAAAAGGCATAGAAGAGGGTGCAATTGCAAGAAGTCAAGTTGTCTAAAGAAATGGTGACTACTATCAAGTTTTACATCTCAACTCATTAAATATGCTCTCTATTTTTTATACAATATGATTGGGACATTCCGGTCTCATTAAAGGTTGGTGTTGGATGCTCCGCTAGCAACAGATGTGAAGGATGTAGGAATGCATTTGGAGGAGAAAATTATTAGGGTTTATCATATTGTCCTTTAGAATAATTAAAACATTTATTTGCTTAAAAATTGTTTCCTATTATTGATTTTATTTAGCATCTCTTTTATGTTAGTTTTAGTAGTAAATTTAATTGCTGAAAATTCTTATCACCTCTTTAATCCATGCAATACTGTTCTCTGAGAATGGTGCTGAATCTCTAAATTGGAATTGTTTATCATGTAAATGATTATTTTGACCTACTATGGTTACTATGATGTTGTGCTTGGAATCCTTTTCCTTTCTGTTACATGTCCAAGTGATTTAACAAGTTTGAAGAATCTGTCAAGAAAGGAGATTGAAAGAAAATTTCTGAAAGGATATACCTAAGAAACTAGTTGCTTTTCTCCAGGTATTTGGTCACCTAAGATTTGTTGTGTTACTATAATATTACTCTGTGGAACACTTTTTTTTGTGCTTCTCACATGTTTTCTTTTCTTATTTTGTTCATGTTGATTCATAAGGTTGCTTTGTTTGAGTTTGTTTCATTATTTCTATTTCTATTTCTATATTTCTTTTTATTTTATTCTTTTATGGGGTTTGATGTCAGGTGTCATTTTTATTTTCAAGAATGTGCTAGATTTATGCCATTAGATTGAGATATATAAGATTATATGATGTCTTTTCACTTTTCTTTGTAGTTCTATTTATTCTTTGGACATTGCTAGTCAGTGTTTACAAACTGAATGTGATTATTAGATTTCTCCTTTTGACCGTTTTGAGGGTGGTTGTACATGTTGACAGTTTGAAGGGATGACGACAGTTTTGGTGGTTTTGATAAAGCCAAAGGAAGCTACATACTATCAGTTTTGAGGGTTCCCTGAAAATGAAAAAGTTAAGATGTATATATACATGTATTTGGATATATTTTTGAAAAAATGTAATTAAGATGGTGATATTATGTACATTTGAAATAAGATATTTTCAATTCAAAAAGAATGTTTCAAAAGTTTGTTAAATTTAATAATTTATGTTGTCTGGTTCAAAATAAATTTTTAGAAACAGTGTGGATAGGCTTTCTGAAATTTTTACCTGAAAATGATTTTATAAAAGTAAGTTATAAAGGAGTTTCCTGAGTATAAAGATTCAGAGTTTACATTTTGTTACTTTCATCTGAAAAGTAGTTTTATGGAAGAAAAAAAATAAGATTCTATCTGGTTATGTTTCCTCTGTCATGTTCCATGTCTCCTATTTTTGACTGTTACATTTTGTGTCCGACTCTAGCGTATCCAAACAAATTTTTTGTGTCCACACCTATCTCATGTCCTTGAGGTCAGACCCCACCGTCGTCGTCGTAGAACCAATGAGCTCGCGACGGAGGAGACCGCGACGAAGGCCCACGAAATCGCAATGAAGGAGATCGTAGCGGAGTCGAAGAGACCCCACGAGCTCGTAGCGGAGGCCCACGAGCTCGTGCCGGAGGAGCTCGTGGCGGAGTAGACGAGACCCCATGAGCTCGCAGCAGAGGCCCACGAGCTCGTAGTGGAGGAGCTCACAGTGGAGGCCCATGAGCTCGCGACAGAGGAGCTCAAAGTGGTCAACCTCGTCGACGAGGCTGTCGAGCTCGTCGTCCTTGTCGACTTGGAAGGGTTGATGTCCGCGTCCAAGGTCGTCGAGCTCCTCCGCGCAGTCTGGGTCATCGACTTTGTCCAGGCGGTGGAGGGATGTAGATGGTCTTCTTCAGTGGAGAGAGAGGGAAAGAGCGAGAGTGGTATTTGTGTATGAGTGAGGAGAGAGAGAGGGAGGGTGAGGCGTGGGGACCGCTTTAAGTGTGGAATTTTTTTTTTCCAGAAAGCATGTTTTTGGTTGCTTTCACAAAGTTACGTTTAACCGACAGTTTTTAGAAAAAAAATTTGGAGTACACATTCTGAGTATTTGTCCACCATTTTTTCCACATTTTGATTTAAAACTCAGAAAGCTGAGTTTTAAATCAGATCCAAACGCACCCTCAGTATTTACCATTGCTTTTTATAATACATATATATATATATATATATATATATATATATATATATATATATATATATATATATATATATATTATCAAAACCCACTTTATTGATGTATAAGGCGCAAAATGCCGAAGCCTATACAGGAAAGCACAACACGTGCGCACCAAACAAGAAGAAAGAAAAGCAAACAGCCCGGCGCAGGGACCGAAGTAAAAGCCTCCGGGTCAAGGAAGCGACCGTTGACGACCGTCCTGGGCGGTGGTGCCGCGAAAGTCGGCCTTGAGAACCTGTCGGTTGACTTCTCTGTACAGTTGTGGGGAGGTATATAAGCGAACTTCATATCTGTGCTTGTTTCTGTTTTTCTATAGAACCCAAATACCGGCGGCTGCGACGATCTGGTGCCTATTAGAGTTACCCCAGGTGGCTAGAAGATCGTCGAAGTCCCCAGTCTGCTGTTGTATATGCCATTTGGTGGATATGTGAGACCACAGTTGATGGGCAAGATCTCCGGAGTGGAGAACGTGGGCCGCGGTTACTGCTTGTGGAAATGAGCAGCAGTGGCATCTCGACGCAAGGCTGTAACCGATAGAGGTCAGAGCATCGTCAGTGGGGAGTTTCTGGCGCTGCGCTCTCCAAATGAGGATGGACAATTTTTTAGGGATGTTTGGGTGCAAGAAGTGGGTGATAACGTGGTTTGGCTCTCCCGTGCCTCTCAACGCGATCCTGGCGGAAGCTAGCGTGAAGTTACCGTCGGGATTCAGGGATCAACTTAGCGTTTCCGACTCGTCTTCGATAATTAAGGCATCAACGAGGTTCCGACCTGTGAGACTGTTGCGCCAACTAGCAGAGGATTTGGAAACCCCCCAAAAAAATTTCTACTGTTATTCATTATTATTAAATAGAAATAATTGGTATATTTTTTATTTTTTTAAAGAAATAATTTATTTCTTAGAAGTGGTAGAATTTATATTTTTGCCTTGTAAAGTGAGTAGAAAATTTTATTTTATTTGATATTATGTGTGGGTTATTTTATGCAAAATAATTTTATATTATAAGTTACAAATACTTTAGAATTTCCTGTTATTTTGTTTTTTTTGAAAAATTTCTAATATATATTTCGTTAGGAGCTTATTAAGTATTTAAAGGATTTGTTGAATTTTAGAAATAGTGGCATATATATATATATATATATATATATATATATATATATATATATATATATATATATATATATATATATATATATCATGGAAAAATATATATATCATGGACTTTTATTTTTATTAAAACATATATATATATATATATATATATATATATATATATATATATATATATATATATATATATATATATATATATATATATATATATCATGGACTTTTATTTTTATTACTTTTTATATATTTATAATTTATAAATTGTTTTAGAAAGTTGTTTAGATTTTAGGAGTTTTAATAGGAATTTTATTGAGTTATTCATAAAGTATATATGTGTGTGTATATATGTATATCTGTATATACATATATTACATATATATATATATATATATATATATATATATATATATATATATATATATATATATATATATATATATATATATATATATATATATATATATATAAAATATATATGTATATATAATAGAGAAATTATATATATATATTGGATTCTATTAGGATAGTATACATTAGGAATTACTGTTCAGTTATAGTTATTATACTGTGATTAGAAAAGAAAAAAAATTATTTCAATTTATCGCGAGATATTCAATATCTCGCGATAAACACTTTCAGGCAAAACCCGACCATCCCTCATCGATCATATCCATCCCAGATTTGAAATCAAATTCGAAAATTTGATTGGATAAGAACTAATCGAATCACAACCTAAACCAGAATCTGATTTGAATTAGATTCAAATCTTTTCCTATCACCCGTTTGAAAACCGAGCAGTTAACTTCGGTCGAGAGGATCATCGAAGCCCAATCTGGATCTCTTCGCCTAGGAACCGCCCCCAGCCCCTCGCCAACCTTGAGCGTGCAGTCCCGACCCATCTGCACCGTCGGTGACCGCCGGAGCAGCGCCGCCGGCGCAGTCGACGACCAAGGATACATGGCTCCCCCTGTTTTGTTCCAGACAAGGTACGCTCCATCACCAACTCGATTCGTCACGTACAATTCATAATTTTTGATGCTGCGAGTTGTCGTAGATAGCCCACCTGACCCCCTGGACGACCCAACAATTGGTTTTCTTTATTGTCGAACCATCGCGTCGAAAATTCGATGCAAATATTCCGAAAAAAACTGATCTTTACAACAGTATACACAGATCCATATACCCCTGTTTAGAGGCATTTTCTCGTCAATCTAGTAGGATTATTCCAAAAATAATTAAACAGTAAAATAGACCACCTGTAGCACTACGAGTCCTTTCTTTTAGTTTAAATTTTCGTTCATTCTATGCCATGAACTTCGAACCCAAAGTTTAGAGAAAACAATTTTTAAAACTATAAATTTTAGGAAAAGTTTCCCGATACGACGTGCGCCCCGACAAACCGGGCGACGTGGTTGCACACTATACGCATCGAAAGGCGCGTATGGATGTTTTCGACGTGTAGGAACTGACGGGACTCGATTTCGTTGTGTGTACGCGGCGAAATCAGTGCGTATCCATCGAGATACCCCCATATCGACATTTTACAAACTAGCCCATAACTTCGTGCACGTTCGTCGAATCGACGCGAAACTTGTGCCATCAGGACCGTATCATTTTTCTGGTCCTGTATGCCAAGTTTGGTCCGATTCTGAGAAGGTTGATTGGAACGCCAAATTGGCGGGTCTGCGACCCGCTCTAACGGGCGATTTTGTGCACGGGCCGCCGGAATCCAACCTTGGACATAAGGTTGGGTTCGTCTCCTCAAACTGGATCCGTAGACATGTAGTTTGAGGACTTTAGAGACCGTAGGTGTCACGCCCCAGAACCAGAATACTGGAGAGCGGGGGCAGACATAGCCAGCTACGTATATTGAAATGGATTCCATCTCGCTATACGGTCACGACTGTCTAGGATACATGAGGGTTTATCTACAAGCCAGCAGTCTCTTAAGGTCAAGAACAAGCCTATTGTCTCAATCACAAACAAGTAAATAGATGTTACAAGATGTATGATCACTAAATATACAATAATAAGGCGTCCCAAATATTACATATTCAGCTGATCATGAAGCTAGTCGTTACAAAATGTTAGGACTAGCAAGAGTTTAGTCATACATGATCAACCCTAGGATTGTCAATCATGTTACAGCCCGAAGGCAGACAGTAAGTAAAGTGCAATCGAGCTAAACAGGTGCTCGTCGGCTAAACGCCTCAAAAGAATATTTTTACAATAGAACGGGAGAGCCAAAAATAACCCACTCGTTGCCAGGGTTCCGTCTAGTAGCCACCATCTGGCTAGGAAGTCGGTAGATCCTCTGGAGTTGCTCCAAAATCTGGCCACACAAAACCAGCTGGGTCAGACCCCAGAAAGAGCAAGTGCCACAAAGGAGGCTTCACTTAAGAATTAAAACCAGCAATTAGCACGGAATATAAATATAAATAAAAATAAGGACTGGAATAAAAGAAAACATATCAGGATGATATACGACGAGATAACCATGGAACTATTCAGATAGCCAGGTTACAACCCATAAACCAAACAAGGACCGGGGTTGTAACCCTTCGTCTGAACGGAGCTTTGTTTCTCACCATTTATCGATAAAAATAAATACAGGCATTCAGGTCGTGCAGCAATCTGGAACAGGATCAGGGTAAGACTAGACTGGTTAGACTCCATCCAATCATTTCACGGCCAAGCAAGAACTACGGCTTGATACTTTTTAACTAACTAGGGTTATCACAATCCTAGTTACTAACAAGATGCAGTGAGATTATTCCACAGCCACAAGCCCTGCAGACCATCCAGGTCACCCAGGTCGAGAGATTAGGGTTGAATTCAGGTGGGTACATCGTCCAGGAAACACATGTAACCTTAAGCAGTTTGAAGGGTGCAACACATGACAGTGTGCTGGAAATGTGCCCTACTCAACGGCAGGCTACAGATCCCAAGCGCGCCCAGGTAACGGGATTGCCTGTAGCTGGGAAATCTTTTCATGACTAATGTATTAATCTAGTTGTTAACCTTAGTCCATTTTAGTAGGTACTCCTGACCGTGGTACTCAGGAGCCCCATCCTAGACATGATGCAAGACAGGACTGGTTCATTCATACAAGCACAATTGCCTACGGTGTCCGGCCATTATACAGGTCATGTCATGTCAGGTAGCCGTCGCAACAGCTATTTGAGATAATCATGTCAGGTAATCATGTCAAGTGTTCTTGTCAGGAGTGCGCCATGACGGGCCACTATCAGGTCATGTCAGGTTATTATGTCAGGAGAGCACCACTACGGGTCACTATCACGTCATGCTCAATTATCAATTCCAAACATATCAAGTAAATTCGTGATTATCAAGTTCAGGACAAAAGGCGTAAGGGTATAAAATGGACGTTAAATATCTAATAAAATATCAATATACAGGGCTATAGAAGATCAAGGGTAATCAGGCTACGCTCAGGCTAGCGTACGCTCAGGCCTGCGTACGCTCGAGCTAGCGTACCAAATGGTCCATACACTCCCAATGGGAAGCGTACGCAAGGGTCAGCGTACACAAGGGCACGCTCAAGCCACAGGTCAGCGTACGCTCAAGCTACAGGTCAGCTTACGCTCAAGCTAGCGTACGCTCAAGACACGCTACCAACAGGCAGCATATCAAGGCTAGCGTACGCTCGCTAAAGAGCAGCGTACACAAGTCAGCGTACGCTCGCTGAAGAGCAGCGTACACAAGTCAGCGTACGCTCGCTAAAGAGCAGCGTACACAAGTCAGCGTACGCTCGCTAAAGAGCAGCGTACACAAGTCAGCGTAAGCTAAAAAGCTAGCTCACTGTTCACTGTCTTCTCCAAATGGCAAGAACAGTAAGAACTCTAAAGTTGAATCTAAGCTTCAATTGTCCAAATCTTGGTCAAAACAAGTCCGAATCCAACTTTCCAAAGGTCAAAATTGGGTAGAATGAAATTCTCTAAAACATGGAACCATCAAAACTTGAAAACAAGCAAGTTTGATAGATCAAAACACCAAAAATCTAAAAATAGCAAAACTCTAGATCTACAAAAATTAAGGCCTCAAAATAGAAAATGACAAGTTCTAATGTGGTTTAGAATCATGAGGAGAAGCTAATGAAACCATCAAAAGGAGTTCTCTTGTGGAAGCAAGTTGCACTTGTCTATGGTGTTCTTGGTTGGTGGAGAAGAGTAATGGTGGGGGAAGGAGAAGTAAATGAGAATTATGGAGGAGAGAGAAGGTTGGTGGGGATAATAAAAAAGGGGGTTGTGGTGGAAATGAAGGAGAAGCATAGGCTAAGGTGTTCCACCCTTGGCCCATGATGAACCAAGCATTGGGCCGGCCGAACCAAGCCAACCCAAACCGAGAGTAAACAAGCCAAGCCAAACCAAGGAGATATGCAAATACAAGTAAAATACGTATACGTATTCCTAATACGTAATACGAACAACAGGCATTACAACTCTACCCACCTTAAAAGAATTCCGTCCTCGGAATTTAATTAAGAGGCTAGAGGGACAAGAACAAGCTACACTATTCACAATCAATTATACTAGGCAATCAATCAATCATGCAAGCAAGGAATTGATGGCATGAGGCATAAGAAAGACATTATACCTCACGAGTCAATCAAGTCGGGATATCGTGATCGGATATCATCCTCACGCTCCCACGTTGACTCCTCCAAAGAGTGATGACCCCAAGCAACTCGGACTAACTTGATAGTCTTGTTCTTGAGGATCTTCTCTCTTCGATCCAATATAGACACGGGCCTCTCCTCATACAAAAGGTTGGTACCAACAA
Organism: Iris pallida; assembly: GCA_029216955.1. Lineage (NCBI taxonomy): Eukaryota > Viridiplantae > Streptophyta > Magnoliopsida > Asparagales > Iridaceae > Iris > Iris pallida. Next base: position 1,488,749 of record JANAVB010005798.1, on the reverse strand, counting down.
CCAATTCCGAATGATCTAGGATGTGGCTCGGGTCCGGGATGTACCGTCGTAATTGGGATACATGGAACACGTCATGCACCTCGCTTATCGACGGTGGAAGAATGAGACGATAGGATACATCTCCTACTCGCTCCAGAATATCAAACGGTCCTATATACCTAGGACTAAGCTTGCCCCGTACGTCAAAACGAATGACGCCACGGTTAGGCAAAATCCTCAGGAATACATGATCGCCGACCGAGAACTCGAGAGGGCGCCGATGAGAATCGGCCCAATGGCGCTGGCGATCTTGGGCAACTCGAAGGTGATCTCTGACTCGCCTGACTACTTCAACGGTCTGAGCAATCATTTCTGGACCAAGCATCTGCCTCTCTCCAACATCATCCCAGGCTAACGGGGATCTGCACTTCCTGCCATACAGTGCCTCGAACGGTGCCATCTGGATACTGGCCTGGAAACTATTGTTGTATGAGAATTCCATCAGGTGCAAATGATCTTTCCATGAACCACCGAAGTCAAGTGTGCAAGACCGCAATATGTCTTCAAGAGTCTGGATCGTGCGCTCCGACTGGCCATCTGTCTGCGGGTGATATGCTGAACTGAACTGGAGATGAGTCCCTAAACTCTCTTACAAACTACGCCAAAAGTGCGACATAAATCTTGAATCTCGGTCCGAGGTGATACTGACTGGCACACCGTGCAATCTGACAATCTGCCTGAGGTACATTTCTGCTAACTGAGCCGTCGACTGACCAACTCTGAATGGAAGAAAGTGAGCCACTTTCGTGAGCCTGTCAACTATAACCCAGATAGCATCTCTACCAGCTGGGGATCTAGGTAGTCCAGTCACAAAATCCATGGTCATATGCTCCCACTTCCATTCTGGAATCGGTAAGGGCTGAAGAAGTCCAGCCGGTCTCTGATGTTCGGCTTTAACTTGTTGGCAAACCAAATACCGAGAGACAAACCGAGCTACCTCCTGCTTCATGCCATTCCACCAGAAATGCTGTCGGATATCACGGTACATCTTCGTACTGCCAGGATGGATGGAATACTGAGAACTGTGTGCTTCTGACATGATCTCCTGTCGGATATCTTCGCTGGGTACACAAAGACGCTTACCATGCCTAATTGTACCATCCTCATGAATACATAACTCTGGTCTTCGTCCCGCCTCACACTCTGCTCTGAGTCGCTGAAGCTTGGAATCTGTTGACTGCGCCATCTGAATCCTCTCCACTATGGTGGACTGAACTTGCATGCTGGCCATCAAGGCCATACTGGAAGGGAGAATAACTTCAATACCCATCTTCTGAAGATCTGCTAACAGCTCTGGTTGCGCTATTAGAAAATAAACTCCCGCTCTTCTGCTCAATGCATCCGCTACGACATTGGCCTTCCCAGGATAATACTGCAGGTTGACATCATAATCCACAAGAAGCTCCAGCCATCTCCTCTGACGCATGTTAAGATCCTTCTGGGTGAAAACATACTTCAGGCTCTTGTGGTCGGTGAAAATCTCTACCCTGTCTCCATACAAGTAGTGCCTCCACAACTTAAGTGCAAACACCACTGCTGCCAACTCCAAGTCATGGGTTGGGTAATTCCTCTCATGATCACGAAGTTGTCGTGACGCATAAGCTATTACCTTTCCATGCTGCATCAGAACACATCCTAAACCTCTGCCTGAAGCATCACAGTACTCTGGAAGCGTGAGAATAGGAGCTGTTATCAGGCCTCGCTTCAACTGCTCAAAAGAACTCTGACACTCAGCTGTCCAAGCAAAATACGCATCCTTGCGGGTCAACTGGGTCAATGGCGCTGAAATCCGAGCAAAGTCTGAAACAAACCGTCGGTAGTAGCCGTCCAATCCAAGAAAACTGCGAACTTCTGTAACAGTGCTGGGCACTGGCCATGACTCAATAGCCACAATCTTCTGGGGATCCACTTCTACTCCTCCTCGAGTGATGATATGACCCAAGTACGAAATGCGATCGAGCCAGAACTCGTATTTACTAAACTTGGCATATAACTGGTGCTCCCTGAGAGTCTGAAGAACCACACGAAGATGCTGCTCATGCTCCACCTCACTCTTGCTGTAGACCAGAATGTCATCCAAGAACTCAATCACAAACTGATCCAAGTAAGGCATGAAAATGCGATTCATGAGGTCCATGAATACTGCCGGCGCATTGGTCGCTCCAAAAGGCATAACAAGGAACTCCCAATGCCCATATCTCGATCTAAAAGCTGTCTTCGGGATGTCCTGCTCTCTGACTCTGATCTGATGATAACCTGAGCGCAAATCAATCTTCGAGAATACTGAAGCCCCCTTGAGTTGATCAAATAAGTCATCTATCCTCGGAAGAGGGTATCTGTTCTTGATTGTCACTGAGTTCAAGGTACGATAATCAACACATAACCTGGACGTACCATCCTTCTTTTTCACAAGAAGCATCGGGGCTCCCCAAGGCGATCCACTAGCACGAATGAATCCCTTGGTTCTAAGTTCTTCAATCATCTTGTACAATATCTCCAACTCTGACGGCGCCATCCTGTAGACTCTCTCTGACACTGGGGCTGTCCCGGGAATCAAGTTTATAGTGAACTCGATCTCCCGCTCCGGAGGCATACCTGGAAGCTCCTCTGGAAAAACATCTGGGAACCCCTCGACTATCCTGGGCAACTGAACTGCTGCTACTGCCATCCGCAATATCGGAGGAGAAGGCTCAACCTCGCCTCGAGAGAAAGAAAACTCTGGCTCTCCTGGAATGCTAAAAACAACCCTACCAATATGGCAGTCTATCCTAGCATACTGGTTCCTCAACCAATCCATCCCTAAGACCACATCATAATCGGCCATCGGGAATTCTATCAATCTAGCGGGGAACTCTCTACCGCTAACTACGATCCGACACGAGGAAAACACTCTATCTACTCCCACAAGTCCGTTACCAGTAAGTATATTAAGCCTTACTGATAATGACTCGGGCTCCAATCCTACCCGTGTCGCGAATCGTGCAGACATAAATGAATGCGATGCACCAGAATCAAATAAAGCTGAAGCTGGAAAGGAGTTAACGAGAATAGTACCTGCCACTACCTCACCTGGTGCCAACTCTTCCTCTACGATCATCACCATAGCCTGACCGTGCCCTCGGGGTGCTGGTCCCCTCTGATGAAATCCTCGCTGCCTGCTCTGACTCTGGGCCTGGGCCTGGGCTTGTGCATACTGCTGGGGGCTCTGTTGCTGAAATGCCTGGGACTGAGGCGGCAAGGGCCTCGGCAATGGATACTGCTGCTGCTGCTGCTGGACCGAAGCTGGTCCTCTCACCGAAGAGCTAGAAAGGTTGGACGAGGATGAACCACCCCTATTCGGGCAGGATCCAACCCTATGGTCTGGTGCTCCACAAGCCAGACACAATCCCTGTGCCCTACGGCACTCTGCTACCACATGGCCTGGCTTCCCACAATGAGAACATCCCACTGCGGAAGACTGCTTCTGCTTCGGCTGCTGCTGAGGGTGCGTCGGAGTTGAATGCTGATCAGACGTTACTGAGGCCGCTCGCCTCGGAGCTCCAATAGTCAAGGCCCTGGCTGTCGGGGCTGGTGCTGAAGACTGATTCATCTGGCCGTGAGATCTCTTCCGACCTCCGGCCCTATCCACAATCCTCTGGGAGGTATACTCATGTCTCCGGGCTGCTCTCAAGACTGCATCAAAAGTCCAATGCTCAAACTGCTCGACTGCCAACAAGATCTCCAGGTGAAGTCCCTGCTGGAACCGCTGGGCTCTATCATACTCGGTTGCCACCAAGATGGGAGCAAACCGACTGAGTCTGGAAAAGTCGGCCGCATATCCGTCGACCGTCCTGTCTCCTTGCTTCAGATTGGTGAACCTCGTCTGTAGATCGTACCGAGCTACAGCATCGAAATACTTGGTCTGGAATCTCTCTCTGAATACTGCCCAAGCAATGGGTGCTGCTAATCCAACGGCCTGCGCTGCCCACCAGCTGCGGGCAAGATCTAACAACTGCAGGCGCACAACGGCTACCTTCTTGTTCTCTGGGGTCCTGGCTGCTTCTAGAATCACCTATGTGTCCTGAAGCCAAGCATCTGCCGCGATAGCATCTTCACTACCGTCAAAGAATGGAGGGTTCAAGCGCTTGAAGCTGTTGGCCGCGCTGTTACCCTGATGACCACCCCGGGTCAAAGCATCCGTCACTGCCTGGTGCAAGACATCTCCACGCCGGTCTTGGGAAGCTATCAAGGTCCTGACGAGTCCTACCAAAGTGCCGTCATCATGTTCTACATGTTGAACTGGCTGGACTGGTGGCTCTCCGCCAGAAGGCACGACTCTGGAGGCTACTCCGGAATGCTGGGCTTGATCTCCAGGTTGCTGCTGGTCCGCGGGAGGTGCTCCGCCTTGCTGATCGGCCGGGTCAGGTACTATACCGCTGAAGAAGATGACATAGGAAACAATAAGGAAGGACCAGGACAGAGCAACGATACAAGCATATGATCAGGACAAAATCTAGGGATTCAGAAGATACGAACAGAGATCAAGGACGAATACTGATTGAGACATCTATTCGGTAAACCCTCACATATCTTGATTTACATGACCTGCATGGGCCACCACTTAAACCATGTCACGCCCCAGAACCAGAATACTGGAGAGCGGGGGCAGACATAGCCAGCTACGTATATTGAAATGGATTCCATCTCGCTATACGGTCACGGCTGTCTAGGATACATGAGGGTTTATCTACAAGCCAGCAGTCTCTTAAGGTCAAGAACAAGCCTATTGTCTCAATCACAAACAAGTAAATAGATGTTACAAGATGTATTATCACTAAATATACAATAATAAGGCGTCCCAAATATTATATATTCAGCTGATCATGAAGCTAGTGTTACAAAATGTTAGGACTAGCAAGAGTTTAGTCATACATGATCAACCCTAGGATTGTCAATCATGTTACAGCCCGAAGGCAGACAGTAAGTAAAGTGCAATCGAGCTAAACAGGTGCTCGTCGGCTAAACGCCTCAAAAGAATATTTTTACAATAGAGCGGGAGAGCCAAAAATAACCCACTCGTTGCCAGGGTTCCGTCTAGTGGCCACCATCTGGCTGGGAAGTCGGTAGATCCTCTGGAGTTGCTCCAAAATCTGGCCACACAAAACTAGCTGGGTCAGATCCCAGAAAGAGCAAGTGCCACAAAGGAGACTTCACTTAAGAACTAAAACCAGCAATTAGTACGGAATATAAATATAAATAAAAATAAGGACTGGAATAAAAGGAAACATATCAGGATGATATACGACGAGATAACCATGGAACTATTCAGATAGCCAGGTTACAACCCGTAAACCAAACAAGGACCGGGGTTGTAACCCTTCATCTGAACGGAGCTTGGTTTCTCACCATTTATCGGTAAAAATAAATACAGGCATTCAGGTCGTGCAGCAATCTGGAACAGGATCAGGGTAAGACTAGACTGGTTAGACTCCATCCAATCATTTTACGGCCAAGCAAGAACTACGGCTTGATACTTTTTAACTAACTAGAGTTATCACAATCCTAGTTACTAACAAGATGCAGTAAGATTATTCCACAGCCACAAGCCTTGCAGACCATCCAGGTCACCCAGGTCGAGAGATTAGAGTTGAATTCAGGTGGGTACATCGTCCAGGAAATGCATGTACCCTTAAGCAGTTTGAAGGGTGCAACACATGACAGTGTGCTGGAAATGTGCCCTACTCAACGGCAGGCTACAGATCCCAAGCGCGCCCAGGTAACGGGATTGCCTGTAGCTGGAAAATCTCTTCATGACTAATGTATTAATCTAGTTGTTAACCTTAGACCATTTTAGTAGGTACTCCTGACTGTGATACTCAGGAGCCCCATCCCAGACATGATGCAAGACAGGACTGGTTCATTCATACAAGCACAATCGCCCACGGTGTCCGGCCATTATACAGGTCATATCATGTCAGGTAGCCGTCGCAACAGCTATTTGAGATAATCATGTCAGGTAATCATGTCAAGTGTTCTTGTCAGGAGTGCGTCACGATGGGCCACTATCAGGTCATGTCAAGTTATTATGTTAGGAGAGCACCACTACGGGTCACTATCACGTCATGCTCAATTATCAATTCCAAACATATCAAGTAAATTCGTGATTATCAAGATCAAGGGTAATCAGGCTACGCTCAAGCCAGGCTACGCTCAGGCTAGCGTACGCTCAGGCCTGCGTACGCTGGAGCTAGCGTACCAAAGGGTCCATACACTCCCAATGGGAAGCGTATGCAAGGGTCAGCGTACACAAGGGCACGCTCAAGCCACAGGTCAGCGTACGCTCAAGCTACAGGTCAGCGTACGCTCAAGCTAGCGTACGCTCAAGACACGCTACCAAGAGGCAGCATATCAAGGCTAGCGTACGCTCGCTAAAGAGCAGCGTACACAAGTCAGCGTACGCTCGCTAAAGAGCAGCGTACACAAGTCAGCGTACGCTCGCTAAACAGCAGCGTACACAAGTCAGCGTAAGCTAAAAAGCTAGCTCACTGTTCACTGTCTTCTCCAAATGGCAAGAACAGCAAGAACTCTAAAGTTGAATCTAAGCTTCAATTGTCCAAATCTTGGTCAAAACAAGTCCGAATCCAACTTTCCAAAGGTCAAAATTGGGTAGAATGAAATTCTCTAAAACATAGAACCATCAAAACTTGAAAACAAGCAAGTTTGATAGATCAAAACACCAAAAATCCGAAAATAGCAAAACTCTAGATCTACAAAAATTAAGGCCTCAAAATAGAAAATGACAAGTTCTAATGTGGTTTAGAATCATGAGGAGAAGCTAATGTAACCATCAAAAGGAGTTCTCTTATAGAAGCAAGTTGCACTTGCCTATGGTATTCTTGGTTGGTAGAGAAGAGTAATGGTGGGGAAAGGAGAAGTAAATGAGAATTATGGAGGAGAGAGAAGGTTGGTGGGGATAATAAAGAAGGGAGTTGTGGTGGAAATGAAGGAGAAGCATAGGCTAAGGTGTTCCACCCTTGGCCCATGATGAACCAAGCATTGGGCCGGCCGAACCAAGCCAACCCAAACCGAGAGTAAACAAGCCAAGCCAAACCAAGAAGATATGCAAATACAAGATAAAATATGTATACATATTCCTAATACGTAATACGAACAACATGCATTATAGTAGGTTCTGGCACACGTTTCGGTGCAAAATGGGTCTAACGGCGGACATTGTTTTGACCTGAAATTACGATTTTGCCCCTGTTCCAGAATTAGACTTTTGGACAGGCATTTCCTAGGTATTTATTTTATGCCAAATCTGTTCGTGATATTTATTTCAGCATCCGAGGTCGTTCGTAAAAGTTGGCTCTCAGTGCTTCCCTATTCTGACTATTTGAGTTACCAAGCGTCGCCATTCTGCACTTTTCCTTTTCCTTTCCCTTTTGTAAAAGTTGGGCTTCGATGCACTTTTCCTTTTGTAACCCGTAAGCTCCGCCGGAGACGCGGGTCAGATTACCCATGATTACTGACGGCCACTGGCGATTCTGCAGAACGTTATGCTCTTACTGATGGGGCCTCTGGTGCCCAAGGAGGGGACTATGTCGATCCTATTTAGCCAGGGCCCATGCGCAGGAAGGATTGTTCTTAACTACATTTCACTTAGAACGGTTAGGCACCTTTATCCGTTAGGTACGAGTACTTTTGGTTTGGGTACTTGTATCTGACCGTGGCTTGGAACAATAACTTATCGCGGACTAGTTTGCCACATCTTGTCCTTGTTTGGTTGTAGGTGTGGCTTACTACTTCGATGAGAAGGTATTGAAACTTGTTGGGGTCCGGATACCATATTGGATTCATATCATGGAAAGATACGTCATCGTGAATTAGTTTACCATCTCCTGTCCTTGTTTGGTTGGGGGGATGGTAGGCTAGTTCAATAGGTGTGTATTGGACCATGTTATGATCTGATTTTACTTATTCTTATTGAGCAGTATTTATTCAGTTTATGTGGCATGTTCTTTTTGTATCTTGTTACGTCCCTCTGAGGACCTGTTGATCTCTCCAGGTATAGGTGTGCAGGACTTTCCGCAGGAGTATGGCTCCAGTATAGACTCATCCTTCACGCTCAAGCGAGTAGTACCTTCTGATCACAGCTGTCCCTATTGGGTCGAGGAGCCTATTTAGTCATCATTACTTATTCTATTTATCTTAGAGGTTGGACTCTATTTCCCTTCAGTTTATTCTAGTACTGGTAGTGGATTTGTCTCCGCCCGGTCAACAGTTACATTTTGACATTTACTTTGATTCGTGAGTTACCATATTGTTTATATTTACTGTAGATGAGATATAGCTTTTACCTGTGACTGTTTGTTATTATTATTCACAATACAGCTTATGTGTATATTTGAGATTTCTATATATTGGAGTATATCTCGTATATATGCAGCTGGCATGCTTCGTTCCTAGTCCTACGTATTTTAGGACTAGGGCGTTACATGTTTTTGTGGTGGCCCATGCAGGTCAATATAAATTGTTTGGTTACTTTACCGTACCAAGCAAGCCTGCGTATAGGATTAGAAAATTTAGGATATCATCCACATATATGACATTCTATCTCGCTTTCATTTCGAACTCCCAACTGCCTAACTTGGTTCCTTCTTGTTAAATTATTCTTCCGTAAATCCTTACCCATCTTTCGTGCGTACTAGGTCGTCATGTTCCACCATTCAATCACATTACCAGTCCAACTCTTATAAGTTGGGTAGGAAGCCTTACAACCTAACTTCCTTTGACTTTAACCAAGGCCTTAGACAAGAAGACAGTAGGACGACTGCATAGGCACGAATACCGAACACGACTTGGATTCTTAAGTAGCTTAAGTTATTTATATTTTCTTTCATCATTATCTCGCGCATTTGTAATTGGACTACCTTGACTAATGTTGCTATTATAGCCTAGTTTTGCGAGCTTACTCTCTCATCGAGCTTGTTCAGGACATATGTTTTATTGTGGGTGCCCACTGATACATTGTCTTATCAGAACCTGTGTATTGTGGTCTGATCAACCATAGTGCATTTGGTTCACCTTTCGTATGATTCTACGTGGAGTGAGATATGGTTAGCTTAACATATTCGCCCTCTAGGATCTTATCCACGTGTTGTTGACATTTTAAATTCTTTATTAAACTCTCTTTTAATTGCTTGACTCAAAACCTATCTGAATCTATTCTAACATTGCCCTTATCTTCGTGCCAGCAATATGACTCTACACAGCGGACACACCTCGACCTAGCCATCACATCTGGTGATGCAACTTCCCAGGAAGAACAGGTTTCCCCAATGACCCCGGTGACTCCGTATCAGCTAGAGCCACAGCAGAATACCGCAAACCCATCGACGGTACAGCAGGAAGCCCAAGTGCCCCCCAGTTAGCTAGGTTGAGCAAACTACTGCAGTACCACCAGGAGAGACTGTACCATCCCTTTTTCCTCAGCAGTTTTCACCACAGCTCGGACCCCAACTGCCTCCACTTTCGACTGATACGGACCCAACCACCCAGTTTATATATGCTATGCTACAATCTCAATGGCAATAAATGGAACTGTTGAGGCAGAGTATGATGACCTACTTAGCTAGACCTCCACCACCAGCCCCGGTACCAGATGCAACTCCAGCTCCACAACCATATCTGGGCTCCATTGCAGACTTCATCGACATGGGACCTAAGAAATTTAAGGGTACCGAGGGTCCCTTAGAAGTTTCCTCATGGCTTATCAGCACAGAGAAATACTTGAAGGCATCCCAGTTGCCAGCACATGATTGGACGACAGCAGTCGACTTACTCTTAGAAAATATTGCTCATCACTGGTGGAAGGCTGAAGAGAGGCGACTGGGCACTGGAATCACATGGAAGCAGTTCTACGACCTATTCTATGAGAGGTTTTTCCCTATCCACGTTCGAGACGCTCTCTATGACCAGTTCCTTCATCTGAAGCAAGGAAACATGTCGGTAGATGAGTACGATGCAGAGTTCAGCCGTTTGAGTAGATTTGGTGAGACATTAATTCCGACAAAGCTGGAGAAGGCAAGGAGATTCCACCAGGGGCTCATACCAGAACTTAAGACTTTCACTACTACACAGTCTCGAGTCTCTCATGCAGCTGTCTTAGTGGAAGCACGTACCCAGGAGCTTCTTCGCAAGGAACAGCAGGCACAGAGGTGCCCCACACCAGTAGCTGCACCAGTTAGGGCGACTCAAGGTGGACCAACCAGGAGGCCTATAGGACAGTTCAACAGAGGCCCACACCCTATCAGAAGCCCACCTGCAACTACTGTGGGAAGAAGGGCCACATTCGAGATGGATGTCGAATTCGTCTCGGCTTATGCTTGAGGTGCGGATCGGAACAACACAGTATTATCGATTGCCCCGAGCCGTCGAGGCAAGGGCAAGCATTTACCATGGCTGTGATAAACCCCCATCCTGAGATTAGAGATCTGGCAGGTATTATTCTACTTATACCCTTAATCTTTATTTAGTCATGGCTTAGCATTGAGCAATACATTCAGTAACTTAGGCAACATGCATGAGCACTATCTTTGGTACCATTAGAAATATCATCACTATAGCAAGCTTATAAATAGAACTCTTGGCTTCTTTGTTAGAAATCTTGAATGGCATGCCTTAAAAACCTGTGTCTCTGTCACAACACTCGCACGCTTTAAAAGTGGGAATTCACCCAATCTCTACGCATATCGCTTCGATACCTTACCGTGACTTTGATATTTGAAGCACAACATTAGCCATTTTCTTCCAACAACCTTCACTTACACGAACTAGACGAGCCTTCCTATACGCATGACATACATGTTCCACAAAACACATCATTATGTGCTTCATTTCAATTACACCACCTGTATAACCCGATTTCCTTAGAAAGAACCATAAACATCCATTTTTCGTCCCATCTGATGTTTAACCATGCAATATCGAGCCATTCCATCAGACGAACTGAATATCCATGATTCATGCAAGACTAAGAATGCCCTATCTTGTAGAAAATGGTGGCAGTACGAATTTTATTATGACTACCTCCACCCTCTTTCTAGAGACCAAGTTACGAAGTGACTACCTGCACTCCCTTCGTATTCATCCTCTCTATATTCTTCCATTAAGATTTACTGTTATATTTTTATATTAATTTCGAGGACAAAATTTTTATAAGTTGGGTAGGATGTAAACCCCCTAAAAATATTCTACTGTTATTCATTATTATTAAATAGAAATAATTGGTATATTTTTTATTTTTTTAAAGAAATAATTTATTTCTTAGAAGTGGTAGAATTTATATTTTAGCCTTGTAAAGTGAGTAGAAATTTTTATTTTATTTGATATTATGTGTTGGTTATTTTATGCAAAATAATTTTATATTATAAGTTACAAATACTTTAGAATTTCCTGTTATTTTGTTTTTTTTTGAAAAATTTCTAATATATATTTCGTTAGGAGCTTATTAAGTATTTAAAGGATTTGTTGAATTTTAGAAATAGTGGCATATATATATATATATATATATATATATATATATATATATATATATATATATATATATATATATATATATAAGTATTAAGTATTAAGTATTTAAAGGATTTGTTGAATTTTAGAAATAGTGGCATATATATATATATATATATATATATATATATATATATATATATATATATATATATATATATATATATATATATATATATCATGGACTTTTATTTTTATTACTTTTTATATATTTATAATTTATAAATTGTTTTAGAAAGTTGTTTAGATTTTAGGAGTTTTAATAGGAATTTTATTGAGTTATGCATAAAGTATATATGTGTGTGTATATATGTATATCTGTATATACATATAATACATACATACATATATATATATATTTTTTTTATGTATATAATAGAGAAATTATATATATATATTGGATTCTATTAGGATAGTATATATTAAGAATTACTGTTCAGTTATAGTTATTATACTGTGATTAGAAAAGAAAAAATATATATTTCAATTTATCGCGAGATATTCAATATCTCGCGATAAACACTTTCAGGCAAAACCCGACCATCCCTCATCGATTATATCCATCCCAGATTTGAAATTAAATTTGAAAATTTGATTGGATAAGAACTAATCGAATCACAACCTAAACCAGAATCTGATTTGAATTAGATTCAAATCTTTTTCTATCACCCGTTTGAAAACCGAGCAGTTAACTTCGGTCGAGAGGATCATCGAAGCCCAATCTGGATCTCTTCGCCTAGGAATCGCCCCTAGCCCCTCGCCAACCTTGAGCGTGTAGTCCCGACCCATCTGCACCGTCGGTGACCGCCGGAGCAGCGCCGCCGGTGCAGTCGACGACCAAGGATACAGGGCACCCCCTGTTTTGTTCCAGACAAGGTACCCTCCATCACCAACTCGATTCATCACGTACAATTCATAATTTTTGATGCTGCGAGTTGCCGTAGATAGCCCACCTGACCCCCTAGACGACCCAACAATTGGTTTTCTTTATTGTCGAACCATCGCGTCGAAAATTCGATGCAAATATTCCAAAAAAACTGATCTTTACAACAGTATACACAGATCCATATACCTTAGAGGCATTTTCCCGTCAATCTAGTAGGATTATTCCAAAAATAATTAAACAGTGAAATAGACCACCTGTAGCACTACGAGTCCTTTCTTTTAGTTTAAATTTTCGTTGATTCTATGCCATGAACTTCGAACCCAAAGTTTAGAGAAAACAGTTTTTAAAACTATAAATTTTAGGAAAAATTTTCCCGATACGGCGTGCGCCCCGACAAACCGGGCAACATGGTCGCGCACTATATGCTTCGAAAGGCGCGTATGGATGTTGCCGACGTGTGGGAACTGACGGGACTCGATTTCGTTGTGTGTACGCGGCGAAATCAGTGCGTATCCATCGAGATACCCCCATATCGACATTTTACAAACTAGCCCATAACTTCGTGCACGTTCGTCGAATCGACGCGAAACTTGTGCCATCAGGACCGTATTATTTTTCTGGTCCTGTGTGCCAAGTTTGGTCCGATTCTGAGAAGGTTGATTAGAACGCCAAATTGGCGGGTCCGCGACCTGCTCTAACGGCCGATTTTGTGCACGGCCTGCCGGAATCCAACCTTGGACATAAGGTTGGGTTCGTCTCCTCAAACCGGATCCGTAGACATGTAGTTTGACGACTTTAGAGACCGTAGGTTCTGGCACGCATTTCGGTGCAAAACGGGTCCAACGGCGGACATCGTTTTGACCCAAAATTACGATTTGCCCCTGTTCCAAAATTAGACTTTTGGACAGGCATTTCCTAGGCATTTCTTTTATGCCAAATCTATTCGTGATATTTATTTCATCATTCGAGGTCGTTCGTAAAAGTTGCCTCTCAGTGCTTCCCTATTCTGACTATTTGAGTTACCAGGCGTCGCCATTCTGCACACTACCTCCAGGCAAGATACCTTACCACCAGCTGTTTATTTGTTTTAGCTCATATTTCATACATTATTCATTATTTTCTTTATGCAAAATAAACTGTGATACATGGCATAACCTGTTAGAACTTACTGTTCATTTATATTTTCTGCTATATATTATTTCTCTTACACATTAAACCTATATTTAAGGGACCATCGTGTTTGTTGCATTCATTGGCCTTGACACGTTGTAACATGAAGTTGTGTGTCGCATGTAGAACACGAACATACGTGACTGGCTGGCCACCGGTGCGTATAAGCCGTACGATAGGAATAACCGCTAATAGAGGTTGCATGCTAGAATGACTTAGCGGTTATAGAGGTTCACTGTTGTGGATACAACATAGTAGGCATTGGGCGGGGAGGACAATTCCTTAGCGTATGGGCTTCGATGCACTTTCCTTTTTGTTACCCGTGAGCTCCGCTGGAGACGCGGGTCAGATTACCCATGATTACTGACGGCCACTAGCGATTCTGCGGAACGTCATGCTCTTACTGATGGGGCCTCTGGTGCCCAAGGGGGGGACTATGCCGATCCTATTTAGCCAGGGCCCGTGCGCAGGAAGGATTATTCTTAACTACATTTCACATAGAACGGTTAGGCACCTTTATCCGTTAGGTACGAGTACTTTTGGTTTGGGTACTTGTATCTGACCGTAGCTTGGAACAATAACTTGTCGCGGACTAGTTTGCCACATCTTGTCCTTGTTTGGTTGTAGGTGTGGCTTACTACTTCGATGAGAAAGTATTGAACCTTGTTGGGGTCCGAATACCATATTGGATTCATATCATGGAAAGATACGTCATCGTGAATTAGTTTACCATCTTCTGCCCTTGTTTGGTTGGGGGGATGGTAGGCTAGTTCAATAGGTGTGTATTGGACCATGTTATGATCTGATTTTACTTATTCTTGTGGAACAATATTTATTCAGTTTATGTGGCATGTTCTTTTTGTATCTTGTTACGTCCCTCTGAGGACCTGGTGATCTCTCCAGGTATAGGTGTGCAGGACTTTCCGTAGGAGTATGGCTCCAGTATAGACTCATCCTTCACGCTCGAGCGAGTAGTACCTTCTGATCACAGCTGTCCCTATTGGGTCGAGGAGCCTATTTAGTCATCATTTCTTATTCTATTTATCTTAGAGGTTGGACTCTATTTTCCTTCAGTTTATTCTAGTACTGGTAGTGGATTTGTCTCCGCCCGGTCAACAGTTACATTTTGACATTTACTTTGATTCGTGAGTTACCATATTCTTTATATTTACTGTGGATGAGATATAGCTTTTACTTGTGACTGTTTGTTATTATTATTCACAATACAGCTTATGTGTATATTCGAGATTTCTATATATTGGAGTATATCTCGTATATATGCAGCTGGCATGCTTCGTTCCTAGTCCTACGTATTTTAGGACTGGGGCGTTACAGGATCTGCTGTTGGCAACAGCCGTCGAGGCGTGGGAGTGTCGAAAATACCTGGCCTTCATGAATCTAGACCAGATCGTGTTTTCAGTGCGAAGCTTCCACCATAACTTTATAGAACTGGCGGCGACAATGTGCGTAAGGCTGTTTAATCCGAGCCCTCCCTCGCTGGTAGGTTTGGCCATGGAAGCCTAGCTGGCCCAGTGGTGCTTGTCTCTGCCTTCTCTGTGGCCCCATAAAAATTTGGAGAGTAGAGATTCGAGGGAGGATAAGACCTTCTACGGTGGAGAGCAGACTGCCAGGGTGTACATGGGAATGGAGGATAGTACATGATTGATCAGGATCATTTTCCCCCAGGGGATAAGGTTGCGTTGTGCCAGCCCTCAATTTTCTTCCTGATTTTGCTGACGAGGTATTCGAAAATACTGGAGTTGGATCTGCCATAGACTAGCAGACAACCGAGATAATTAAACGGCGGGTATGCGGTGGAGAAGGAGGTCAGATTGGAAAGGATCGCTGAGTGGGCTCTGTCTGCTTCGTGGTGAGTGTAGATGACGCTTTTGTTAGCCTTTACCCGCTGTCCTGAGCATCTTGAGTATCTCTCCAGCATTTTATGAATCGCCTCCACCGATCCGACGTCGCTAGCTGAGAAGAAGAGGATGTCATCTGCGTAAGCCAAGTGGGTGATGATAGGGCAGCCAGTGTCACGTCCCGCTCCTATAGAAGCGATCGTCCTCGCTAAGGCGTGATGCCGCACGAGCCTAGATAGCGCTCGTACAAGGCAGTTTCATAACAGCCGATTACATCGGCGGCGACGTGGTCGTCGCACAGAAGTCCCAAGCAGAAACATTGAACATGCAGCGGAAATTTAGAATCAAAACACAAGTTATTCAAAGGAACTCTTTATTGATATTGAACAATCATATTACAATAGGCGCAATGCCATGATTACAAGTCTCTCGTGCTCACTTTTCTCTCATTATACAAGTCACTTTGCTCTCTCTCATCTCTCGATTACAATGCTTAAGCCAGCGGAAGCTTCGGAAGGCGATGTCCATACATTATGTCCCGTATAAGGCTTGACTTTACACGGCCGCACGCTGAGAGTCGCCAAGAAATTTCGTGCCTCGACGCATCCAAGCGAGCTCCGCACCACGAGCTTCTACCTGCGCCTGCACATGAAAACAATGTGGGTGTCAGTACTCAACTGTGCTGGTGGAGTGAGCTCCTCGCCCACCCATACAAAACCAACACGTTCATTTTACTTTGTGCAACATAAACCCTTTACGATTGTCTTTCTACTCTTGACTTAGGATCAGTTTTAGAACATAGACTCTCGGCCTATTTGGTGTCATTAGACCATCTCCGTGCTATTGCACCGATAACTTCCTTTACCCTTGTCTCTAGACCGTTCCCGTGCTTGCAATGTCAACGCACCGACTCATACTTGTCTTTCGTGCTATAATCTGGGACGTAACGACTCGGTCGTGAAACGAACTCGATTCGTGCTTCAATATTTCTGAGGTAGTGCCTCCTCGCTAAGTCTTGCCCTTACTTGTATTGTGACAATGCGGTCGTGCCTCACATTTCGAGGTCGTGCCTCGCAGCTTAACCTGACTTAACCAAACTCATCTTACGGCCCTTCCAGACTTAACTCGAACGTCTAACCCAACTTGTGGAGCCGGTGGAGAGAACTCAAGCACGACGCCATATCTCGTACCGAAGCACGTGTCTTTACGCATAACCAAATCTTAGGCTTCATAATACCTTATGTGCATACCGTGCACGCATTCCACAACTCTTCACATGCCGTGCTTACACTTCCTTTGTTACGACCGACATCGTGCATGCGGATTTGCCGCTTAGCACGCCAATTATCTATATGAAAGGCCACTAGCACGACAAGCCATCGTGGACATAGCTCGGGTAGGCGGCGGGTCCTCAAGCGCAGGTAGCGAGCCCCGTTGAAAGGCTCCGACTACCCACGTAGTACGTGCGCTGCTATAACGTCTTCCCCCTAAGACGACTGGGCCCGGTGTCCCGGCGTATAACCAGTCTAGAAAGAAATCCTTGTCGACAAGTTGTCCAATGACCACGCACCTACGAGACATCTAGACTCACGTAAATGCATGGCCTAATTTGTTGGTATGACTGGAACTATACTTAGCAACTCGTGCTCTGAACCATACTTGCGTGACGTGCATCGGGCCGTAAGACTCCCAACCAAGGGACCGCCTCATACTTCTTAACGTGCATATGAACGTGAGACTCCCAACCGAGGGACCGCCTCATACTTTGAAAACGTGCATAGGAACGTGAGAATCCCAACCGAGGGACCGTCTCATACTTTGAAAATGTGCATAGGAACGTGAGACTCCCAACCAAGGGACCACCTCATACACTATGTGACGAGCCTTGAGACCGTGGGAACAAATAGCTATATGCAGCCGTAGAACCGTGGGACCGAGCATGCGCTCAACTTGAACAACCAAGGTCTTTGGGTACCTAAACTCATGCCATAAGCCGTGCGATACAACTTAGCTCGTGGGACGATCAAGGCTATGCCGAGCCTTGCTTCGAGGAAACGTGCATGCTTTATCGAACATTTACGCGGGCGACGCCTATGACTTAGGCTAACTCTTAGCTTGTGACGAAGACCAACTTTTCCTTCTCCCAAGCCATGGGACGAAGGACCTTGTGTCATTTTTAAAGCACACCGTGCAATAATTCTATGCCGACCGTGGGACGTTTTCCATGTTCTAAACTCGATTCGATCCGTCGGAATTATTCCCTTAGCTATGTGGATTCGTCTCTTTTATTATTAAGCCTACTTGTGCAAGTTGAAAACACGCGATTTATTATGTGAAGTCTAAGATGAGGCAAGTTCAACGAAACTACCCCACCTGAGCGATGTCTCCGAGCAAGCCATTGCAAGGCTAAGTCCGAATGCCGTCGGCGTTTCGATTCCTCCGATTGACTGAGCGGGACGGGGCACTACATCATACACCACTCAGAAAAAGTTTCATCCTCGAAACTTACTGAGTACACTTATCGGCTTATAACTTGATTCGACATCCTACGTTTCTTGTACACGCTACTCCTATGCGTTCCCTCAATCCGAGCCACGCTCGTGCTTATCGCTAACTTAGTCGTAAGGTACAACAACCGATCAACCAACATTCAAACTCGTCTCAATTCAATGATCGCATTACCATCAACATTTCTTCAAAACTCACGATCTCAAAATCCTTGATACTTTTTCGTTCCTCAAGTCTCACTTGATTCAACGTATCTCTTAATTGGATCATGCACATATTCTAGGCGTCCCCAAAATACATGCATTTCAGCCAAGCCTCGTGATAGAGAATCTGCCATCACCACTCGAGTCGGATCGTGCACATATTCGGGCGTCCATAATATACGTGCATGTCAACCGAGCCTCGTGAGTGGTGCCTCCACAATTCATATCGCTTCGCACCAGAACGACTGCCTAAGCGCTAGGCTATGTCTCTAGACTATCTTTTTCAGTCCAAGGTTGATCGTCAGTATTAGAATCATAGTTCCCAAACAACAATATCAATATTGACCCCAATCCTAGGGTCAAACCAAAGTCGATAATACGGGATTTTCTACCCAAGCTCGCGTCACTCAGATTTCTAAACATCGAGCATGATCACCTAATTCGCATCAAAGCACTTGTTGCACATATTCAATTCGATTTCAATTCACCAACTCTAACCAATTCATGTATTCGATCACGAGGTCATCTAGCTTGACAATATGTTGCGCCCCAATCTGACGTGAGTCCGATCATCCATGGTGGTTCATGAATCACCATGCAACGCCCCCGCGGAATAATCATTCTCATCGGGGCGTAACTCTTATTTGAGTCTCGACTAATTCATTTTCGATACGCAGATTGGACCTACTCAATCCTCAAGTTCAATTCATCAAGCACATGAAGTCATTCTCGAGTCCACCTTCGCGTCAAACCACAAGTTGATGCATACAAATTGCCATGCCATGCAAGTTCGATCACCCCCACTGTATGAATCACCATACTAGCGCTCACGCGGAGTGATCGTCCTAATCGGCGTGACGCATGTGCGAGGCTGGAGTTGCGCTCGCATAAGACAAGAATGTCAACATTGTGGTTATTGTCGAAGCAATCCAAACATCTCATTTTCATCCAAGCCAAGATCTCAGTTCGATAGTCTGATCGTCATTCGTTCAACTAGAAAATCCTCGAGCCAAGTCTATCTTTTCCTCGACACATTACAACATCCTGAATATAGCATCCATTGGAACAATAACATTTTACACGATCATCGTTCCTCGAATCGAAGTACCCTCGAGTTATCGCACATTGATCTTTGATACGCCTCAATACCATCGATGATGTACGTAACCTGACGATCTTTCTTTGCAATGAACTCCGAGTCGTGCACCGATGCTGTTGTCCGAGTTGGATATTCCACAATCCTCGATATTCAAGATCAAGTTCGATCGCTATTCCTCAAGCTAGTTTCAAGATCGTTGTCCAAAACTCAAGTCACATTTTATTTGACTCAATCCGTAATCGTACGTGCGATTTACTAGATTTCCTCGATCAAGACATTCACTTATTTCATCGTTCCAAATCGTTTTCTAACTCGCGTTGCCCATTCACAAGTTGTCCGAATGACTTCTCGTTCGGGACTTTCGTAGTCACGACCAACTAAGCGCGACGCGTTCTAAGGCTTTTGTGCGTTCGCATTGCCTCGCCGAAATACTCGTTGATATCCTCAATTTTTGCTCGAATGATTTCCAAGACAAACCATACACCACTCTGGATTCGAGCCATCCGATTCAATCCATAATCACGTTCACACTATTAGCTAAAATATCTTCCAGATTCGTTCGATGAATCTCTAGCGTAATCGCTCACGTCATCTCGACGTACTAAGTCGTTCGCGCTATTCCTCAAAATCAAAACCATTCATCCGTGTACGCCTAAGCGTTAGTCCGATAGCGTTTCTATCGATATCCACTCTAAGTGTATCTCCGTTCCCGACTGAGCGATACTTGATATTGCTCGCGATTCGTTTGCACCAAAAAGTCGAGGTGCACGACACGCGGCACAACTTAGCCAAAAGGCCGTGTGCATAGCCATCCCGTACGGATTATACTTCGAGTTTGCACGCTCATTTGCTAATGTCGATGTAGGACTAGTTAGGCACGCACGCGACTTGCTATCTTTAGCGTGTGCTTTCTATTAAGTCAAGTTTGACACCGTTCGACACAAAGGCCTACCGATGCTTCCGACGATAGCCTACAGATGCGTTCGATTGAACGCTTGTACGAGCTTTTGAAAATATTTAGACTTATTGTATGGATATGCCGAGGGACATTTGAAAGAGAGCGCACACTTCTTTTTCCACGATGAGCTTTCAAAACTGAGAGATCGACATGAAGTCCAAGGACGTAAAGCCGTGCTCCGATACCATTATATCACGCCCCGCTCCCGTAGGAGCGATCGTCCTCGCTAAGGCGTGATGCCGCACGAGCCTAGATTGCGCTCGTGTAAGGCAGTTTCATAACGGCCGATTACATCGACGGCGACGGGGTCGTCGCACAGAAGTCCCAAGCAGAAACATTGAAAATACAGCAGAAATTTAGAATCAAAACACAAGTTATTCAAAGGAACTCTTTATTGATATTGAACAATCATATTACAACAGGCGCAAGGCCATGATTACAAGTCTCTCGTGCTCACTTTTCTCTCATTATACAAGTCACTCTGCTCTCTCTCATCTATCGATTACAATGCTTGAGCCAGCGGAAGCTTGGAAGGCGATGTCCATACATTATGTCCCGTATAAGTCTTGATTTCATGCGGCTGCACACTGAGAGTCGCCAAGGAATTTCGTGCCTCGACGCATCCAAGCGAGCTCCGCACCACGAGCTTCTACCTGCGCCTGCACATGAAAATTATGTGGATGTCAGTACTCAACTGTACTAGTGGAGTGATCTCCTCGCCCACCCATACAAAACCAACACGTTCATTTTACTTTGTGCAACATAAACCCTTTACGATTGTCTTTCTACTCTTGACTTAGGATCAGTTTTAAGACATAGACTCTCGGCCTATTTGGTGTCATTAGACCGTCTCCGTGCTATTGTACCGATAACTTCCTTTACCCTTGCCTCTAGACCGTTCTCGTGCTTGCAATGTCAACGCACCAACTCATACTTATCTTTCGTGCTATAATCTAGGACGTAACGACTCGGTCGTGAAACGAACTCGATTCGTGCTTCAATATTTCTGAGGCAGTGCCGCCTCGCTAAGTCTTGCCTATACTTGTATTGTGACAACGCGACCGTGCCTCACATGTCGAGGTCGTGCCTCACAGCTTAACCTGACTTAACCAAACTCATCTTACGGCCCTTCCAAACTTAACTCGAACGTCTAACCCAACTTGTGGAGCCGGTGGAGAGAACTCAAGCACGAAGCCATATCTCGTGCCGAAGCACGTGTCTTTACGCATAGCCAAATCTTAGGCTTCATAATACCTTATGTGCATACCGTGCACGCATTCTACAACTCATCACATACCGTGCTTACACTTCCTTTGTTACGATCGACACCGTGCATGCGGATTCGCCGCTTAGCATGCCAATTATCTATTTGAAAGGCCACTGGCACGACAAGCCATCGTGAACATAGCTCGGGTAGGCGACGGGTCCTTCAACGCAGGTAGCGAGCCCCGTTGAAAGCCTCTAACTACCCACGCAGTACGTGCGCTGCTATAACGTCTTCCTCCTAGGACGACTGGGCCCGGTGCCCCAACGTATATCCAGTCTAGGAAGAAATCATTATCGGCAAGTTGTCCAATGACCACGCACCTACGAGACATCTAGACTCACATAAATGCATGGCCTAATTTTTTGGTACAACTGGAACTATACTTAGCAACTCGTGCTCTGAACCATACTTGTGTGACGTGCATCGGGACCATGAGACTCCCAACCGAGGGACGGCCTCATACTTCTTAACGTGCATAGGAACGTGAGACTTCCAACCGAGGGACCGCCTCATACTTTGAAAACGTGTATAGGAACATGAGACTCCCAACCGAGGGACCGCCTCATACTTTGAAAACGTGCATAGGAACGTGAGACTCCCAACCAAGGGACCGCCTCATACACTATGTGACGAGCCTTAAGACCGTGGGAACAAATGGCTATATGCAGCCGTAGAACCGTAGGATCGAGCATGCGCTCGACTTGAACAACCAAGGTCATTGGGTACCTAAACTCATGCCGTAAGTCGTGCGATACAACTTAGCTCGTGGGACGATCAAGGCTATGCCGAGCCTTGCTTCGAGGAAACGTGCATGCTTTATCGAGCATTTACGCGGGCGACGCCTATGACTTAGGCTAACTCTTAGCTTGTGACGAAGACCAACTTTTCCTTCTCCCAAGCCACGGGACGAAGGACCGAGTGTCATTTTCAAAGCACACCGTACAATAATTCTATGCCGACCGTGGGACGTTTTCATGTTCTAAACTCGATTCGATCCGTCGGGATTATTCCCTTAGCTATGTGGATTCGTCTCTTTTATTATTAAGCCTACTTGTGTAAGTTGAAAACACGCGATTTATTATGTGAAGGCTAAGATGAGGCAAGTTCACCGAAACTACCCCACCTGAGCGATGTCTCCGAGCAAGTCGTTGCAAGGCTAAGTCCGAACGCCGTCGGCATTTTGATTCCTCCGATTGACTGAGCGGGACGGGGTACTACAGCCAGTGGTAGAGTGGAAGTGGTGGAATCCCGGCGAGTTAGCTAAACTGTTGAGATTTCTGCTTAGAGCTTCTGCCGCGATGATGAATAGGGTGGAGGATAGTGGGTCTCCTTGTCTGACCCCGCGGCTGGCTTTGAAAAAGCTATCGGCTTGCCCATTGATGATGGTGGAGAACCAGGAGTTGTTAACAGATCTGAAAAGGACGTCGATCTACGCTTCCGAGAAGCCGAAAGACCTAAGCACCCAGATCATGAAATTCCAATCTAGTCGATCATAGGCTTTCTCCATGTCTAGCTTGATAGCTACGTTCCCCCCTAGAGGGGAATTTCATGCAGGCGATCATCTCTTGCGCTAATAGGATGTTGTCGGTGATGTTCCTACCTTTGACGAACCCGCTTTGCTCTTGGGAAATGATTTTGGGAAGAAACGTGGACATGCAGGAAATGATCAATTTCGAGATAATTTTGTTAGTGAAGGTGCACAAGCTGATGGGGCGGAAGTCCTTGAACGTGGTCGGGTTGTCCTTCTTGGGGATGAGGATAAGGTTGGCTCGGGATACGGATTTGGGGTATCTTCCTCCCTGAAGAAAGGCAACGGCAGCCTCATGGATGTCGTGTTCGATAATGTCCCAGTACGAACGAAAGAAGACGCCGGTAAACCCAACAGGTCCGGGGGCGCTGTGAACATCCAGGGCCCAAACGGCGGCCTTGACTTCCTCCGTGGAGGGGGGGTGAGAAGCTGCTTGTTCTCTTCGGTGTCGATCATGTGGGGGATCTTGGCGAGTAGCTCTACATCCTTGTTGATGGTGTCCTTGGAGAAGAGTTTGGAGTAAAATTGAGTGGCAGCCGTCTGAATGTTCTGTTGATCAGTGTGAATGAGACCGGTGTCATCTGCGATTTGGTGCATGCTCAGCTGTTGTCTACAACCTTTGACTCAGGAGTGGAAGAAGCTAGAGTTTCTATCTCCTTCAGCGTCCCACGCCAACCTGGCTTTTTGCTTCCAGAATTCGGTTTCAATCTTCAGCCGGGACTTGAGGAAAGCTTTGGTGCGGTGAAGGGTTGAGCGGTTCTCCTGCGACCTGTCCGTGGCGTACAGGATCTCCGTCCGTGTGACGTCGTTCTCCCCCAGCTTAATAGATTAGAAAATGTTACCGAACACGTTCCTGCTCCAGGTCGCCAGAGCTCCCTTGGTGGCTTTAAGTTTAGTCGCGACGCGCGCGATGGGATCTGGATCGTCAACTGAGCTCCAAGCAGCGGCGACTATTTGCTTGAATTGGGGGTGGTGGCTCCAGAACGACTGAAACCAGAAGACTTTCTTGATGTGGGGTTGGTTACTGCTAACTTGAATAAGAAGAGGGGAGTGATCTAATTCCGTGGTATTCAGGGAAGAGAGTTTGGAGATCAGGCCCAAATTTGCCCAATGATTATTGATGAGAGCACGATCGAGGCAAGAGTACTGACGCCTGGCTCCTTCCTGCATGTTAGACCAGGTGAATGCATTGCCAAAAAACGGTAAAGGGAGCAGGTGGGCGTTAAAGATGAAGTCGTTGAAATCCACTATAGCTGCCTGGCGGGGTGGCCGTCCCCCGGATTTCTCGTCTTGGTTAGATATGATATTGAAGTCGCCCATGCAAATCCACGGGAGGTTGTTGTGGTGGTGGTGGGTGGTTGAAAGAGTATTCCAGAGCCTCTTACGATCGATGATGTCGCAACTTCCGTGCACCACCGAAAGTAAGGAACGATGTTGGAGGGTGGGGTGTTCAATCTAGAAGGAAAGGGATTGTCTGGAGTCAAGGATGATCCCGAATTTGACGTTGGCGGAGAAGAGGATCCAGATGTCATTGCATCCTGTGATCGCGGATTGGAATCCTAGTTGGACTTAGAAACCTTTGAGTTTCTTTTTAGGGACTTTGGGTTCTATAATGATCAATATGTCGATCCGGTGGAGTTTCTTTAGACTAATAATCCTGTTCATAGTGGGTTTGTCAGCAATCCCACAAACATTCCATGAGAGGATGTTAAGCATCAGGTGGAGAGGGGTGGAGGGGATTGTGTAGCTTCGCAGCCGATCTTGTGGTCATAGCCGCCGTCTTTCTGGCATTTTTTTCTTTTTGGTTTGTTGTTTTTTGGATACAGTCGTGATTTCTGTGGAGCAGCCTGCAGTGTCCTCGTTCTGATTTTGGATGTTGAGTTCGGAGCTTTCCGTCTGATTGGTGTCTTCTGTCTCTGTTTCGTGCAGGGCGCAGAGGGGGTTGGTTGGATCTAGCAAGCCTGCTTCCTCCGCTTGTAGAAATCTGTCGGCGGTGTCCGTTCCGAGGATCGCCAGAAGATTTCTTCCTTTCTTGAGTTCCTCTATTGGAGCTGAGGGATGGGTGGGGTCGGGGTCCTCTGGGGCTATCTCTCTGTCCGAGGGGCTGCTTGCTGAGGGCTCTGAGTCCTGGATCGCCTCAGCGTTGCCGAAGGATAGGGCGTGGAACGAGTTGTGTAGCGGGATGGTCTTCGGGATGTAGGGTATGATAGCCTAGATATCATAGGGTGTCGAGCGGGCTTGATAGCTGGTGGGTGTCGAGCTGACTGGGGGAAGGGTATGAGAGGGGGTGGAGTTGGGACTTGGGAGGGTGGAGAAAGGTGATCCGATTTGGGTCGACTTTGCAGGGTTAGTTTTGCGGTGTGCTGGCATCTGGAGCTCAGGGTGAGCTTTATAGCAGAATTTTGTAAGGTGTCCTCTTAGCAGGCAGTGCTGACAGAAAATAACGTTGTTGTCAAACACCAGCGCCTGTGAATGTGACCTGCCTCCAAGATCGAGCTGGCCCTCCATTGGTGGTTCCGTAGAGAGATCTAGTTCCACGCAGATCTTAGTGTAGTTGCCTTTGGCAAGGGAGCTGGTCTCCTCTGCGATGGCAACGTGAGTCCCAAAGGAGCTCGCGATCCTTTTGAGGGCTGCCGGGGCGAAGCAAACGAGTGGTAGATTGGAGAGAGTGATCCAAGTGGAGATCATGGTCGAGTCAACCTTGGGATTGAAGGAAGGGGACCACTTGGCTATTTTGACGGTTTGTTTGCCAACGGTGGTGGTGCCCTTGGCCCACACAACGGTGAAGTCATTATCCGATGTAAGGTGTAGGAACAAGTGTTTGGGGTCAAGGGGAGCGACTTTGTATGCTGAGGAGAGCCCCCAACCTGCGATGGCTTCTTGCGCTGCGGCGATCTTCGGGCATCCTGACTGGAACTTCAGGACAAAGGTCTTCGCGAAGGAGTGGGAAAGGGAGGAAATCTCATCGGCGAAGAAGGGGATCCGGATGGCTTGCCCATCGATGGGGGCAGGGAAGTCGATGTCTGGGAGCAGCACGTCCACCGGGGGCAGAATCGGGGCTATCCTGCGGTCCGGACGCAGTACGTCTGCGTAGGATGTCGGCCGAGCTGTGGCTTCTGTCATGACCCGTTACCCAAATTGTTGGGCCGGGACGAGCCATGTCCAGCCTACGCTTGGTTAAAGCGTAGTAAGCTGTTCTAAGAATAGACAATAAATGATCTAAGCTGCTAACAGTTCTAAAATCATATTTAAAAGGTTCATCACAACACATCATCTTTAAGCGAAGGTAAACAAGTACAGACTTAATAATACACTTCCAAAGTATCTAACTGGAGAAAAAGTCCAGTATCCAAATATAAGTATAGACCAAAATCTATGTCTCAAAACACATGAAAGATAACTAAGCAAGGTTCCCCTGTCACGTCCCAGAACAAGAATACTGGAGAGCGGGGGCAGACATAGCCAGCTACGTATATTGAAATGGATTCCACCTCGCTATACGGTCACGGCTGTCTAGATACATGAGGGTTTACTACAAGCCAACAGTCTCCTATGGTCATGAACAAGCCTATTGTCTCAATCACAAGCAAGTAAATAGATGTTACAAGATGTATGATCATTAAATATACAATAATAAGGCGTCCCAAATATTACATATTCAGCTGATCATGAAGCTAGTCGTTACAAAATGTTCGGACTAGCAAGAGTTTAGTCATACATGATCAACCCTAGGATCTGTCAATCATGTTACAGCCCGTAGGCAGACAGCAAGTAAAGTGCAACCGAGCTAAATAGGTGCTCGTCGGCTAAACGCCTCAAAAGAATATTTTTACAATAAGTGGGAGATCAAAAATAAACCCACTCGTTGCCAGGATTTCTTCTAGTGGTCACCATCTGGCTGGAAGGTCGGTAGATCCTCTGGAGCTGCTCCGAAATCTGGCCATACAAAACCAGCTGGGTCAGATCCCAGAAAGAGCAAGTGCCACAAAAGAAGCTTCACTTAGGAACTAAAACCAGCAATCAGCACAGATATAAATAAAGTAAGAACTGAAAATAAAGAAAATACATCAGGATGATATACGACGAGATAACCATGGAACTATTCAGATAAACAGGTTACAACCCGTAAACCAAACAAGGATCGGGGTTGTAACCCTTCGTCTGAACAGAGCTTAGAATTCTCACCATTTATCAGTAAAATAAATACAAGCATTCTGGTCATGCAGTAGTCTGGAACAGGATCAGGACAGGGCTAGACAGGTTAGACTCCATCCAATCACTTCACGGCCAAGCAAGAACTACGGCTTGATACTTTAACTAACTAGGGTTGTCACAAGCCTAATTACTAACAAGATGCAATGAGATTATTCCACAGCCACAAGCCCTGCAGACCATCCAGGTTACCCAGGTCGAAAGATTAGGGTTGAATTCAGGTGGGTACACCGTCCAGGAACGCATGTACCCTTAAGTGGCTTGAAAGGTGCAACACATGACAGTGTGCTGGAAATGTGCCCTATTCGACTGCAGGCTACAGATCCCAGGCGCGCCCAGGTAACGGGATTGCCTGTAGCTGGGGAAATCTCTTCATGACTAATGTATTAATCTAGTTATTAGTCCTTAGTTCATTTCAATAGGTACTCCAAACCGTGGTACTCAGGAGTCCCTCCCTAGACATGATGCAAGATAGGACTGGTTTATTTATACAAGCACAATCGCCCACGGTGTCCATGCTATTATACAGGTCATGTCATGTCAGGTAGCCGTCGCAACAGCTGTTCAAGAATAATCATGTCAGGTGTACTTGTCAGGAGTGCGCCACGACGGGCCACTATCAGGTCATGTCAGGTTTTCTTGTCAAAGTGCACCACTACGGGTCACTATCGTGTCATGCTCAGGTACATATTAAACAAATCCATGATTATCAAGTTCACGACAAAAGGCGTAAGGATATAAAATGGACGTAAAATATCTAATAAAATATCAATATTCAGGGCTATAGAAGAGCCATGCGGCTAAAGCATATGCGGTCAGGAAAGGGTAGAATCATGCGGCCCAATTAGGAGGGCGCATGCGGCCAGGGTCACTGAATCTCATGCGGCCAAGACAAGGGGGCGCATGCAGCTGGAAGTGCAAGGGCGCATGCGGCTCCAAGACGTTGGGCCTCATGTGGCCAGCGGAAGTGTGGAGTTCATGCGACTGGGTATAGAAGGAGGGTCATGCGGTTACGTCAACATGGCTGCTATGCAGCTGAGAGTGAAAGGTACATATGCGACTGAAGGGGCAGGAACCTATGCGGCTGGGAGTAGGACTAGCTCCCATGCGGCAAGCAGGAAGGAAGGCTCCATGCGGCCAGGATGAATTGGACTCATGCGGCTCTCGGGGTAGGGGCACATGCGGCTAGCGGGGAACCAAGCCTATGCGGTCCGCATCTACTAGAGTTCATGCGGCTCAAGGAGATAGGCGCATATGCGGCTGAAGGCAAGTGGGACTCCATGCGGCAAGAAGGAACTGAGGACTCATGCGGTCAGGTTCAATTCATATTCATGCGGCCAAGGATGAAGGCAGACTTATGCGGCTGGGAAGCAAGGGCCTCATGCG
Organism: Iris pallida; assembly: GCA_029216955.1. Taxonomy (NCBI): domain Eukaryota; kingdom Viridiplantae; phylum Streptophyta; class Magnoliopsida; order Asparagales; family Iridaceae; genus Iris; species Iris pallida. The sequence goes on along the minus strand of JANAVB010005798.1, from coordinate 1,460,078 downwards.
GTTCAGGAGAATGAGCCCATGCGGCCAGGAAGTGAGATCCAGCCTATGCGGCTGAGAGTCTCATGCGGCCGAATCACTTGCCGTATGAATTGTCATGCGGTCAAGTCAAGCACTGTTCTTCTTCCCCAAATTTCAGAGAAGAAGAACACCATGAACCCAAGCTTCCAAGCTCCATAAAATCTTCATCTGGAGCCCAAATCCGAACTTCCATAGGTCAAAATAGGGTAGAACGAGATTCTCTACAACATGGAACCATCAAAACTTGAAAATAACAAGATTAAGTAGATCAAAACCCAAGAAATCCGAAAATAATGCAAACTTAGATCTACAAGAATCTAGCCATGGAAATTGGAAAAGCCAAGTACTAAAGTGTTTTATAATGTAGTAAAGAAGAGAATGGAGCAATAAAATCAGAGTTCCTCCATGAAGCAAGTTGCACTTGCCTAGACCTCTCTCTCTCTCTCTGGTAGGTAAGGAAGTAATGGGGAAAAAGAAGATGAGTAATGAAGAGAGAGAATAGAGAGAATGGATTAATAAATACAATGGTGGTGGTAGGTAGGGGTTCACATTGGTTCATATTGAACCAAAGAAAACCGAGCCAAGCCGAACCAAGCGAAGAAATAACCAAGCCAAGATGCAAGCTAAATAAGGAATCATGCAATACAGAATAAAATACGTACACGTATTCCAGAAATACGTAATACGAACACAGGCATTACAACTCTACCCACCTTAAAAGAATTCCGTCCTCGGAATTTACTCAAGAGGCTAGAAGAGCAATGACAAGCTACATTAATCACATGCAAGCTATAACTAGGTATACAATCAATCATGCAAGCAAAGAATCGAAGGTATGAGGCATAAGAAAGACATTATACCTCACGAGTCAAACAAGTCGGGATATCGCGATCGGATATCATCCTCACGCTCCCACGTTGACTCCCCAAAGAGTGATGACCCCAAGCAACTCGGACTAACTTGATAGTCTTGTTCTTGAGGATCTTCTCTCTCCGGTCCAATATAGACACGGGCCTCTCCTCATACGAAAGGTTGGTACCAACAACCAATTCCGAATGATCCAGGATGTGGCTCGGGTCCGGGATATACCATCGTAATTGGGATATATGGAACACGTCATGCACTTCGCTTAGCGACGACGGAAGAGCGAGACGATAGGATACATCTCCTACTTACTCCAGAATGTCGAACGGTCCTATATACCTAGGACTAAGCTTTCCCCGGACGCCGAAACGAATGACGCCACGGTTAGGCAAAATCCTCAGGAATACATGATCGCCGACCGAAAACTCGAGAGGGCGCCGATGAGAATCGGCCCAATGGCGCTGGCGATCTTGGGCAACTCTAAGATGATCTCGGACTCTCCTGACCACCTCAACTGTCTGAGCGATCATTTCTGGACCAAGCATCTGTCTCTCTCCAACATCATCCCAGGCTAGCGGGGATCTGCACTTCCTACCATACAGTGCCTCGAACGGTGCCATCTGGATACTGGCCTGGAAACTGTTGTTGTACGAGAATTCTACCAGGTGCAAGTGATCTTCCCATGAACCACCGAAGTCAAGTGTGCATGATCTCAACATATCTTCAAGAGTCTGGATCGTGCGCTCCGACTGACCATCTGTCTGCGGGTGATAAGCTGAACTGAACTGGAGGCGAGTCCCCAAACTCTCTTGCAGGCTACGCCAAAAGTGTGACGTAAATCTAGAATCTCGGTCCGAGGTGATACTGACTGGCACACCGTGCAATCTGACAATCTGCCTGAGGTACATCTCTGCTAGCTGAGCCGTCGATTGACCAACTCTGAATGGAAGAAAGTGAGCCACCTTCGTGAGCCGATCAACTATAACCCAGATAGCATCTCTGCCAGCTGGGGATCTAGGTAATCCGGTCACGAAATCCATGGTCACATGCTCCCACTTTCATTCTGGAATCGGTAAGGGCTGAAGAAGTCCAGCCGGTCTTTGATGTTCAGCTTTAACTTGTTGGTAAACCAAACACCGAGAGACAAACCGAGCTATCTCCCGCTTCATGCTATTCCACCAGAAGTGCTGACGGATATCTCAGTACATCTTCGTACCGCCAGGATGGATGGAATACTGAGAACTGTGCGCCTCTGACATGATCTCCTGCCTGATATCTCCACTGGGTACACAAAGAGGCTTCCCATGTCGAAGTATACCGTCCTCATGAATGCATAACTCTGGTCTTCGTCCTGTCTCACACTCTGCCCTGAGTCGCTGAAGCTTGGAATCTGCCGACTGTGCCATCCGGATCCTCTCGACTATAGTGGATTGAACTTGCATGCTGGCCATCAATGATACACAGGAAGGGAGAACAACTTCTATACCCATCTTCTGAAGATCTGCTAGCAGCTCTGGTTGCGCTGTTAGGAAATAGACTCCGGCTCTCCTGCTCAAAGCATCTGCAACAACATTGGCCTTCCTAGGATGATACTGCAGGTTGACATCATAATCCACAAGAAGCTCCAGCCACCTTCTCTGACGCATGTTAAGATCCTTCTGAGTGAAAACATACTTCAAGCTCTTATGGTCGGTGAAAATCTCTACCCTGTCTCCGTACAAATAGTGCCTCCACAACTTAAGTGCAAACACTACTGCTGCCAGCTCCAAGTCATGGGTTGGGTAATTCCTCTCATGATCACGAAGTTGTCGTGATGCATAAGCTATTACCTTCCCACGCTGCATCAGAACACATCCTAAGCCTCTGCCTGAAGCATCACAATACACTGAGAATCCTCCGGTCCCATCTGGAAGCGTGAGAATAGGAGCTGTTATCAGGCCTCGCTTCAACTGCTCAAAAGAACTCTGACACTCTACCGTCCAAGCAAACTGCACATCCTTGCGGGTCAACTGGGTCAATGGTGCTGATATCCGAGCAAAATCTGAAACAAATCGCCGGTAGTAGCCGGCCAATCCAAGAAAACTTCGAACTTCTACAACTGTGCTGGGAACTGGCCATGACTCAATTACCACAATCTTCTGGGGATCCACTTCTACTCCTCCTCGAGTGATGATATGACCCAAGTACGAAATACGATCGAGCCAGAACTCGTATTTACTGAACTTGGCATATAACTGGTGCTCCCTGAGAATCTGAAGAACCACACGGAGATGCTGCTCATGCTCCGCCTCACTCTTGCTGTAGACCAGGATGTCATCCAAGAACACAATCACAAACTGATCCAAGTAAGGCATGAAAATGCGATTCATGAGATCCATGAATACTGCCGGCGCATTGGTTGCTCCAAAGGGCATAACAAGGAACTCCCAATGCCCATACCTCGATCTAAAAGCTGTCTTCGGGATGTCCTGCTCTCTGACTCTGATCTGATGATAACCTGAGCGCAAATCAATCTTCGAGAATACTGAAGCTCCCTTGAGTTGGTCAAACAAGTCATCGATCCTCGGGAGAGGGTATCTGTTCTTGATTGTCACGGAGTTCAAGGTACGATAATCAACACATAACCTGGACGTACCATCCTTCTTTTTCACAAGAAGCATCGGGGCTCCCCAAGGCGATCCACTAGCACGAATGAATCCCTTGGTTCTGAGTTCCTCAATCATCTTGTACAAGATCTCCAATTCTGACGGCGCCATCCTGTAGACTCTCTCTGATACTGGGGCTGTCCCGGAAATCAAGTCTATAGTGAACTCGATCTCCCTCTCTGGAGGCATACCTGGTAGCTCTTCTGGGAAAACGTCTGGGAACTCATCCACTATCCTGGGCAACTGCACTGCTGCTACTGCCATCCGCAATATCGGAGGAGAAGGCTCAACTTCACTTCGGGAAAAGGAAAACTCTGGCTCGCCTGGAATGCTAAAAATAACCCTATCAACATGGCAGTCTATTCTAGCATACTGGTTCCTCAACCAATCCATCCCTAAGACCACATCATAATCGGCCATCGGGAACTCTATCAATCTAGCGGGGAATTCTCTACCGCTAACTACGATCCGACACGAGGAAAACACTCTATCTACTCCCACAAGTCCGTTACCAGTAAGTATATTGAGCCTTACTGATAATGACTCGGGTTCCAATCCTACCCGTGTCGCGAATCGCACAGACATAAAAGAATGCGATGCACCAGAATCAAATAAAGTTGAAGCTGGAAATGAGTTGACGAGAATAGTACCTGCCACTACCTCTCCTGGTGCCAATCCTTCCTCTGCGGTCATCACCATAGCATGACCATGCCCTCGGGGCGCTGGTCCCCTCTGCTGGAATCCTCGCTGCCTGCTCTGACTCAAGGCTTGGGCTGAAACATGCTGCTGGGGGTTCTGCTGCTGGAACATCTGGGACTGAGGCGGCAAGGGCCTCGACAATGGGTACTGCTGCTGCTGCTGGACCGGTGCTGGTCCTCTCACCGAAGAGCTAGAAAAGTTGGACGATGACGAACCACCCCTATTCGGACATGATCCAACCCTATGGTCTGGTGCTCCACAGGCCAGACACAATCATGCGCCCTGCGACATTCTGCCACTACATGGCCTGGCTTCCCACAATGAGAACATCCCACTACGGAAGACTGCTTCTGCTTCTGCTGTTGAGGGTACGTCAGAGTGGAATGCTGAACCGACGTCACTGAGGCCGCCCGCCTCGGAGCTCCAATAGTCAAAGCCCTGGCTGCCGGGGCTGGGGCTGAAGACTGATTCATCTGGCCGTGAGATCGCTTCCGACCTCCGGCCCTATCCACAATCCTCTGGGAGGTATACTCATGCCTCCGGGCTGCTCTCAAGACTGCATCAAAAGTCTGATGCTCAAACTGTTCAACTGCCAACAAGATCTCCAGGTGAAGCCTCTGCTGGAATCGCTGGGCTCTATCATACTCGGTTGCCACTAAGGTGGGAGCAAACCGACTGAGTCTCGAAAACTCGACCGCATATCCATCGACCGTCCTGCCTCCTTGCTTCAGATTAGTGAACCGGGTCTGCAGATCATACCGAGCCACGGCATCGAAATACTTGGTCTGGAATCTCCCTCTGAACACTGCCCATGGAATGGGTGCTGGTAATCCAACGGCCTGAGCTGTCCACCAGCTACGGGCAAGATCTAACAACTGCAGGCGCACAACTACCACCTTCTCGTTCTCTGGAGTCCTGGCTGCTTCTAGAACCACCTCTGTGTCCTGAAGCTAAGCATCTGCTGCGATAGCATCCTCACTACCGTCGAAGAATGGAGGGTTCAGGCGCTTGAAGCTGTTGGCCGCGCTGTTACCCTGATGACCTCCTCTGGTCAAAGCTTCCGTCACTGCCTGTTGCAAGGCATCTCCACGACGATCTTGAGAAGCTATCAAGGTCCTGACGAGTCCTACTAATGTGCCATCATCAGGTTCTACAGGCTGAACTGGCTGAACTGGGGGCTCTCCAATAGGCTCGACTCTGGAGGCTACTCCGGAATGCTGGACTTGATCTCCAGGTTGCTGCTGGTCCGCGAGAGGTGCTCCGCCTTGCTGGCCGGCAGGTCCAGGAACAATGCTGCTGAAGAAAACGATATAGGGAACAATAAGGAAGGACCAGGACAGATCAACGATACAAGCACATGATCAGGACAAGAATCCAGGGATTTAGATGATATGAGCAGAGATCAAGGACAAATACTGATTGAGACATCTATTCGGTAAACCCTCACATATCTTGATTTACAAGACCTGCATGGGCCACCACTTAAACCATGTCACGCCCCAGAACCAGAATACTGGAGAGCGGGGGCAGACATAGCCAGCTACGTATATTGAAATGGATTCCACCTCGCTATACGGTCACGGCTGTTTAGATACATGAGGGTTTACTACAAACCAACAGTCTCCTATGGTCATGAACAAGCCTATTGTCTCAATCACAAGCAAGTAAATAGATGTTACAAGATGTATGATCATTAAATATACAATAATAAGGCGTCCCAAATATTACATATTCAGCTGATCATGAAGCTAGTCGTTACAAAATGTTAGGACTAGCAAGAGTTTAGTCATACATGATCAACCCTAGGATCTGTCAATCATGTTACAGCCTGTAGGTAGACAGCAAGTAAAGTGCAACCGAGCTAAACAGGTGCTCGTCGGCTAAATGCCTCAAAAGAATATTTTTACAATAAGTGGGAGATCAAAAATAAACCCACTCGTTGCCAGGATTCCTTCTAGTGGTCACCATCTGGCTGGAAGGTCGGTAGATCCTCTGGAGCTGCTCCAAAATCTGGCCATACAAAACCAGCTGTGTCAGATCCCAGAAAGAGCAAGTGCCACAAAGGAAGCTTCACTTAGGAACTAAAACCAGCAATCAGCACAGATATAAATAAAGTAAGAACTGGAAATAAAGAAAATACATCAGGATGATATACGACGAGATAACTATGGAACTATTCAAATAACCAGGTTACAACCCGTAAACCAAATAAGGACCGGGGTTGTAACCCTTCGTCTGAACAGAGCTTGGAATTCTCACCATTTATCAGTAAAATAAATACAAGCATTCTGGTCATGCAGTAGTCTAGAACAGGATCAGGACAGGGCTAGACAGGTTAGACTCCATCCAATCACTTCACGGCCAAGCAAGAACTACGGCTTGATACTTTAACTAACTAGGGTTGTCACAAGCCTAATTACTAACAAGATGCAATGAGATTATTCCACAGCCACAAGCCCTGCAGACCATCCAGGTTACCCAGGTCGAAAGATTAGGGTTGAATTCAGGTGGGTACACCGTCCAGGAACGCATGTACCCTTAAGTGGCTTGAAAGGTGCAACACATAACAGTGTGTTGGAAATGTGCCCTACTCGACGGCAGGCTACAGATCCCAGGCGCGCCCAGGTAACGGGATTGCCTGTAGCTGGGGAAATCTCTTCATGACTAATGTATTAATCTAGTTATTAGTCCTTAGTTCATTTCAATAGGTACTCCAAACCGTGGTACTCAGGAGTCCCTCCCTAGACATGATGCAAGATAGGACTGGTTTATTTATACAAGCACAATCGCCCACGGTGTCCATGCTATTATACAGGTCATGTCATGTCAGGTAGCCGTCGCAACAGCTGTTCAAGAATAATCATGTCAGGTGTACTTGTCAGGAGTGCGCCACGACGGGCCACTATCAGGTCATGTCAGGTTTTCTTGTCAAAGTGCACCACTACGGGTCACTATCGTGTCATGCTCAGGTACATATTAAACAAATCCATGATTATCAAGTTCACGACAAAAGGCGTAAGGATATAAAATGGACGTAAAATATCTAATAAAATATCAATATTCAGGGCTATAGAAGAGCCATGCGGCTAAAGCATATGCGGTCAGGAAAGGGTAGAATCATGCGGCCCAATTAGGAGGGCGCATGCGGCCAGGGTCACTGAATCTCATGCGGCCAAGACAAGGGGGCGCATGCAGCTGGAAGTGCAAGGGCGTATACGGCTCCAAGACGTTGGGCCTCATGTGGCCAACGGAAGTGTGGAGTTCATGCGACTGGGTATAGAAGGAGGGTCATGCGGTTACGTCAACATGGCTGCTATGCGGCTGAGAGTGAAAGGTACATATACGACTGAAGGGGCAGGAACCTATGCGGCTGGGAGTAGGACTAGCTCCCATGCGGCAAGCAGGAAGGAAGGCTCCATGCGGCCAGGATGAATTGGACTTATGCGGCTCTCGGGGTAGGGGCACATGCGGCTAGCGGGGAACCAAGCCTATGCGGTCCGCAAGTACTAGAGTTCATGCGGCTCAAGGAGATAGGCGCATATGCGGCTGAAGGCAAGTGGGACTCCATGCGGCAAGAAGGAACTGAGGACTCATGCGGTCAGGTTCAATTCATATTCATGCGGCCAAGGATGAAGGCAGACTTATGCGGCTGGGAAGCAAGGGCCTCATGCGGTTCAGGAGAATGAGCCCATGCGGCCAGGAAGTGAGATCCAGCCTATGCGGCTGAGAGTCTCATGTGGCCGAATCACTTGCCGCATGAATTGTCATGCGGTCAAGTCAAGCACTGTTCTTCTTCCCCAAATTTCAGAGAAGAAGAACACCATGAACCCAAGCTTCCAAGCTCCATAAAATCTTCATCTGGAGCCCAAATCCGAACTTTTATAGGTCAAAATGGGGTAGAACGAGATTCTCTACAACATGGAACCATCAAAACTTGAAAATAACAAGATTAAGTAGATCAAAACCCAAGAAATTCGAAAATAATGCAAACTTAGATCTACAAGAATCTAGCCATGGAAATTGGAAAAGCCAAGTACTAAAGTGTTTTATAATATAGTAAAGAAGAGAATGGAGCAATAAAATCAGAGTTCCTCCATGAAGCAAGTTGCACTTGCCTAGACCTCTCTCTCTCTCTCTCTGGTAGGTAAGGAAGTAATGGGGAAGAAGAAGATGAGTAATGAAGAGAGAGAATAGAGAGAATGGATTAATAAATACAATGGTGGTGGTAGGTAGGGGTTCACATTGGTTCATATTGAACCAAAGAAAACCGAGCTAAGCCGAACCAAGCGAAGAAATAACCAAGCCAAGATGCAAGATAAACAAGGAATCATGCAATACAGAATAAAATACGTACACGTATTCCAGAAATACGTAATACGAACACAGGCATTACATCCCCGCTGGGGCCTCTTCTGGAGCTAAGGCCAGGTCCTCAAAATCAGTGCCATAATATGTAACACATATTATTTTCTCCTCGTAAAGTGAACCTACAACGTTATCCTGTCTGGATGGGAGCAAGTACAACCTCTACAACTAAAGTACTGAATATATAATGAAAGAGATGTTCAACAAGAAACATGGTGTGATAAGTCTATAAAACAGAAAATACTGAAAACATGGCCTCATGGTACAACTGGGATCACAGTATCATAGTAACATAGGGAACATAGCATATTTGGAATCATGGTATGACTGGAATCACAGTAAAATACATTTGTCAAGGTGACACATGTATATCTAATGTTTAAAACTGGAGCAGGTACGTGATCGTCAATAGATGTACAATGTGCTGGGGGCACATAATGAAATATACTTCCGTAGAAGTGTAAAGGCGATACATGTACATACGCACTAATACAGCTTTGAGAGATACCTACGGGCGCAGAAATCATATAAAATAAAACTTTGCTCGGTAAATACATACGGAGAGGGGGGGCATGATCACGTACTCAACTGTCAGTTTTCCCATAACCCATATTCTAACATATAAGAGATACTGGGAGCAGTATAAGCATGGCAGGTACTAGGAGCAGTATAAAACATGTGAATACTCAGAGCAGTATAAAGTATAGTGAAACATGTACTGAGAACCAGTAAGAAGCATGTGAAGATATAAGAACTGTCCTAAGCATGGCAGGTACTGAAAGTAATACAACATGTGAAGATTTAACTTGCTACCTCAAGGATCAGTATTTTAACAGGGTTAATACATGTTCTAGCATTAAAAGACAGTAAATGAGTTTACAGATATACTTGCCTCGAGCAAAGCAAGAATACTAGTACGAAGATATAGATGTCCGGTGTCCTGTCAATAATGATATACAAAGTCAGCCTCTAAGTTATGTTCAATAAAACACTAGTGGTGAGACACGACTCCTAACTGGACACTAACTAAGTGGGAACCTAGCATAAAAGTCTAATGTGGAGTGCCACTATATCCAAACTAATTTTCTAGGGCCTTTACACTAGTGTAGGGTGAGGTCCAATACTACAATAACCCAATACAACACAAAATATTGAAAGTCGTAATTATTCAATAAATAAATCAAACTGTACCCTACGTTCCAATAATTTTTGAGGTAGACAAAATGCTCAATTATTCATAAAATAAAGTACCAAAATTATACTTGTTAATTATAGAAATTTATACTAATTTTTCTGGAATTTATAAACCCTCATAAATATTTATTAAAAATCAGCAAACACATGTATCCTGAAAATGAGTTCTGTTTTCTTATTTTTATAAAATACCAAAAGTACTTATTAAATGCTGAAAAAATTATAATAAATTATCTAAATTAACATAGTATTTAAATATAATTTTTCCCAGATTTTTACAGAAATTAAAATATATATAAAAAATTTAAAAACAGAAAGTAACAATTTCTGGAAAAATAATTAATTACAAATTAAGTATAATTCATAAGCAAAATCTACAGATGTTGTCGGATGATAAAATAAATATCACCAATGTGTCCAGAACGGTCAAATTAGCTAGGATAGCCTACCCATAAGTCCAATTTAGACACAGGGGCAAAACGGTAATTTCGGGTCAAAATGATGTCCGTCGTTGGACACACTTTGCACCGAAAAACATGTCAGAATAGAAGTCTACAAAACCTAGTAAATTATATGTTCACAAATCCAGAATGATGATATGAACCCAACGGTATGTCCTAAATAGGATTCCGATGAGCCGATCTCAAAATAATACGTTGACGCGGACACTTGGAATCCAGTTTGCACCGAAATGTGTGCCGGAGCAAATGTCTTCAAAACTCAGCAAATTATATGTCAACGAGTCCAGAATGACGATACGAACTCTACGGTATATCCGGAATTGGATTCCGATGAGCCGATATCAAAGTGACTCGTTGACTCGGAATATGGGACCCGCTTTGCACCGAAATGCGTGCCAGGGCCCACGTTCTCCAAAATAAGCAAACTTTATATGAAAACATGCCAGAACGATGCCACGAGTCTATTGGTGGTGTCAGAAATCGAATACGGAGTCCCGGGTTCAAAAAAAGAATTTAACAAGTGCAAATTAAAGAATTCGGACGGCCAACTTTGGCGTCGAATTCGACCAACCGAACGTGCTTATAATGAAACGAAACTTAAAGGAGGCAGGAAGAGGTTTATACCAGCTACGCACAGGAACTGGTAGCGCGCCAACCGGAGCTGCGACGGTGGAGTTACGAGCTGACGAAGTCGACTCCACAAAATTATCCAAAAATAGTTCAATTTAAAGTGTCAACTTGGTGGCCAGTTTTGAGGTATCAAACGACGAAATTAACGGAAAAAAATGGAAGAAAGTGAATAGCTATATACATAGATCGAGACGGAGCAAAGAGATCGCCGATCCAACGGTCGGATCTCTCGAAAAACGTGTACGAAGTCGCTGAGACGGGGTGCCATTTCCGAGTTCAAAACTCGTGCGTCACGACGGGAACCCGTGCAAAATGCACGAATAGCCTATGCGTCACGCCGGGGCGGAAGGTGGCGGCCTGGGTGAGGTCGCCGAGGGCTCGCACGCCGGTGGAGGGTCGGCCACGATGGCGGCAGCGCCGTGCGGCGGTGCGGCGACGCACAATGGCGGCCCGTGCGCGCACACGTACGCCTGTTGCTGCTGCAAACGCTGCTGCGGCTGCTGCCTCGCTGCTGGTGGCTGCTGTGGTTGCACGGGGGCAGCCCAGCGGCGGTCGCCGGTGGGGTGTGGAGTGGTGGTGGCTCGGGTAAAGGTGGTGGAGGTGCATGGTGATGATGGTGGAGGTGGTGTTGGTGAGAGTGGTGATGATGATAATAATGGTGAGGGTGGTATTGGCATGAAGAAGAGTGGAGGAGGAAAGGTGTTGTGCTGTGGAGGGAGAGGAGAGAAAGAGAGGGGTCGGCCATTAGGGTGGGAGGAGTGTGTGTGTGCTGGTAGAGTGGGAGAGTTGTGTGTGTGTGTGTTGTGCTATATGTGTGGGTGTGTATATATGTAAAGAGAGTGTGAGAATAGAGAGAGAGAAGATATTTGAAATGAGAGAGGAGATGAAGTCGGCCACTGTTGGGGGGGGGGGGGTTTGTGCTGTGAGGTGGAGGGGGTTGTGTGTGTTTTGAATAATAGGATATATATATATATATATATATATATATATATATATATATATATATATATATATATATATATATATATATATATATGTGTGTGTGTGTGTGTGTGTGTGTTTGAATAATAGGAGATATTTGTAAAGTAGAGAGAGGAGATATTTTCAAATAGGAAAAGGAGGAAAAAATATATGAGATATTTGTAAAGTAGAAAGAGGAGATATTTTCAAATAGAAAAAGGAGGAAAATTAAGTGGGGGTATTTGGGCAGTCATGAGAGGACAACATGGAGCTTGGGTTCGGGTTGGGTCGAGCCGGGTCGGGTCGAAATCGGACAGGGTGCAATAATTGAATTAAAATGGGTATTTAAAATCATGGGTAAATAAGTAACATGCGGGGACTCAAATAAATGGGACACAAGTTTCATGTGGGTAGTAGACTTCATATGGGCCACATCCATACTTTGGGTCGACAGGTTGGATCGATGTCGGGTCCCGAAATTAAATTGGAAATTAAATCAGGTTTTATGGTAGACAATTATTCGCCCTAAATTGACCCGAAAATTGTGCGAAGGAAATGAAGCACAAAATGGAGTGTCTGAGTGGGACACGAAGGTCATGGGTGAAGAGCGTCTCGAGTAGATCATTCATGAGAAGTTGGTTCTGAGAAAACGACTGGTCTCGTGCTCCTAAATTAAAAGTCACGGTAACGTGCAAACGATGATCAAAGATAAAAGTGGGAATAATTATTCAACGATTAATTTGTCTAAGTTGACCCGAAGTTGCGCGATACAAAAAGAGCACAAGGGAATGAGTTCAAGTGGGACACGATATATCAAAACGAAAATAATTTTGTCTACTTCAAAACTCGTAAAGAGAGTTAACAGAGATTGGCATCCCTGACGCTCCAGAAGTCAAAGTCATGGGAAGTAACATTAATGATCACAAACAATTAAATTATAGAATATTTATCGAAAATAATTCATTAAGAAAATTTAAAATAACCCTGAAATTCAGGGGGCTTACAGCTTCTACCGATGCTGGGGGGCTGCCTTGTCGAGCAAGAAGGGGAAGATGAGCCTGGGTGGGCCAGTCCTGGAGTGGAGCTCTTCTGGAAGTTGCCTGCAACCAAGGGCGCGGGCGGTGATGGGTGTGCAGGGGCGACCGCTCCGGGGGGACCCCCAGTAGGCTGGGGCGGCTGTGGAGGGGTCCGGTAGGAGACGGCGGCTCCGTCGAGCCCCGGGCCCATGCTAATCGACGGGGGGAGAGGGGGGGTACCGGCCGAAGGAGCACAGAGGTGGGCGACCCGTCAGGGCGTATGCCCGACCCTGGAACATCCAGGCGAGGGGGGACGGAGGGGGGATCCTGCTCGCTGGGCGGGCGCATAGGGGGCCTTCCAACATTGGTGCATAATCCCTGAGGGTGTGCATGGGTGGCAGAGGAGCTGCCTACGGGGGCGCTGAAGCCCATGGGGGGCGCATAGGCGGAGAGCCTAGAAGGTGCGCATAAGCTGCTCCCAGAGGGCGCATAGCCATGGGTCGTGGGGACCCGGATGGGCGCATAGGATGTGGCCCTTAACGGGTACATGCCTAGCGCGGACTCTTGAGGCGCATAGGGAGCTGCCTCAGAGTGGGGCACCGGAGTCGCTCTGGGAGCGACCAACGGCAGGGATTTCAAAATTCGTAAATACCCAGGTGAGCGGGAAAGCTCGGGTTCCGAAGCATGACCTACCAGGGGATCAGGTGGCTGTGGCGCACCCGGGGAGCGGGACACTGGTGGGTCCCATGGACACCGGAGCGGTGCGGCCTTGCGCGGCCACGACGGGGCATCGCCGGCCCCTGACTCACCGGGCGGGGGGTCAACAATAGCCGGGATCGAGGTGCGTTCGGCCAATCATGGCCATCGGAGGGCCGCCACAACACGGGGGGGGGGGGGGGGGGGGGAAGAACTGCTGCAGCCAACTGCCAGTGGTCGACTGACCTCGTCGGAGGTCGCGTCCGGCAGGGGGCGGAACGAGTAGCGCTGGATTCGAAAGCTCCATGGCCGCTCCGGGCGGCCGAGGAGGGACCAGGCCGTGGGGGGTGCGATGTCGGCGAGAGGGGGAAGGGAGGGGGCGGCGGCCGGACGACGTCGCACGACCCGCCGCCGATGGCAAGCGGGAGAAAGGGTCATGCGAACAGGAAGGATGAGAGCTGTCGCGCGGCGGCGAGCGGGAGAAAGGGTCATACGAACAGGAAGGAGGAAAGATTTTTTTAGGATTATATCTATATATATATATATATCCATATATATATATATATATATATATATATATATTTATATATTTAGAAAAACCCCTCACCATTTATTGAAAAGGCACAAAAAGCCGAAGCCTGGCCAAGTATACAAGACGCAAAATGACAAAGCCAAAACAAGTATACCACCAAAAAGCAACGAAGAGGGATGGGAGGAACTCCACTAGCAGGAGCTAAGGGAGGGTAGAGGCCCAAAACGAATTCGTAGTGTGGGAGCAAAGGGTGCTCCGCTTGCAGCATTGACGAAAGACTTCCCGAATGATCTGATCTGAAGAGTATTGATGGCCTTCATATCTCGCCTTGTTGCGATTTTTCCATATTACCCACGTGGCGGCCGCTGCAACGATCTGGTGGCCGTGGGAAGCAGAGCCCCAGGCGTCCGCCAGATCGTGGAAGCGCCCACCGCCCGGCTCAATATTGTAGAGATGATTGAGGGTCCTCCACGAAGTGCCTGGCAGGGTCCCATGACAAAAGATGTGATCGATGGTCTCCATCTGACGATCCGGGCAGCAATTGCAGGCTGACGCAAGACTAATCCCGATGGAGTTAAGGATGTCGTCAGTGGGCAGTCTCTTGTTTATAGCTCTCCACATGAGGATGGACCACTTCTTGGGGATACAGCTTTGCCAGTAGTACGCAAAGGGGTGATGCGGCAAGCCTGGCCAAAGGATAGCATTCCTCGCGGACCTCACAGAGAATGTCCCTGAAGAATCAAGCGTCCATCTAAGCGCATCGTTATCGCTGCCAATGGTAATGCCGCTCTGGCGGATGCTAGACACCGCTTCATCACCAGCCCATTCCTGTATTTTGTCCCAGTGCCAGTCGTTGGTGTAGAAGTTCCACAAGTCTCTGATTCTTCTATTTCTCGGGGTAACCCGCAGACTAGGGATTAAGCTGTCCCTGGTCCATCGCTCCAGGAATGGGTTCGACTCGCCAGTGCCCAAAATTAGTCTCATCGCGGGCTCGACGAGGTCGCGACCAACAAGGATTCAACGCCAGGCCGCCGAAGATCTGCTGTTGGATATGGCCAGAGTGGGGTGAGTGTGTTTGAAGTACCTTGCCTTCATAAATCTGGTCCATAAGTTCTTGAACACGCGGAGTTTCCACCACAGTTTCATGGAGAAAGAATTAAAGATGAGGGTTAGCCTAGTGAATCCCAGACCACCGACCTCGGGGGGTCGGGCCATCGATTCCCAGCTAGCCCATTGATGCTTGTCTAGACCGTTGCGATGCCCCCAGAAGAAGTTACAGAAGATCTGTTAATCGAATCAAGAACCTTCTTGGGCGGGGAGCACGCTGCCAGAGTGTGGATGGGGATGGAAGCTAGCACATGATTGATAAGGATCATCTTGCCGCCCGGGGACAAAGTGGCATTATGTCACCCTTCAAGTTTCTTCCTAATTCTAGCTATCAGGTTCTCAAAGATGTAGGAATTAGACTTCCCGTACACCAGGGGACAACTGAGATAGTTGAACGGTGGTTGGGCAACTGAGAAGGATGTTAAGTTAGAGAGGTTGGTAGCGTGCTCTCTATTGATGTTATGGTGGGCGTATATAATTCTCTTGGAATGATTGATCTTCTGACCCGAACATCTGGAGTACCTCTGTAGGGTTTTGTAGACCACATCCACCGCTCCAACATCCCCCGAAGAGAAGATGAGTAAATCGTCCACGAATGCCAGGTGGGTGATAGTAGGGCAGCCGCTGGAGGTGTGATAGTGTTGGAAGTTCGGTGTACCGACCATATTGTTAAGGTTTCTACTCAGGGCGTCCGCGAAAATGATAAAGACGGTGGAGGATATGGGGTCGCCCTGTCTAACGCCACGACTGGATTTCAAGAATCCACCCGCTTGGCCGTTGATAACCGTGAAGAACCACGAGTTGCTGATGGATCTCCACACGGTGTTGGTCCATTCTTCCGAGAAACCAAAAGCTCTGAAAACCCAGATCATAAATTGCCAATCCAGCCTGTCGTAGGCTTTTTCCATGTCAATCTTAATGGCAATGTTGCCCCCTCTAGCTGGAAACTTCATGCAGGTTATTAACTCTTGGGCCAGCATGATATTGTCCTGGATGTTTCTCTCTTGCACAAAGTCGCTTTGTTCCTCGGAGATTATCTTGGGTAAAATCCCCGCCATCCTCGACGCAATAATTTTGGAGATGATTTTGTTGGTGAAAGTACAAAGACTGATGGGGTGATAATCCCAAAAGGACTCTGGGTTATCTTTTTTCGGGATGAGGATGAGGTTGGCGCTGGATATGGCTTTGGTATATGTGGCGCCCTCGACGAAGGCAATGGCCGCGTCGGTGATGTCATGCTTGATAATATCCCAGCATTTGCGAAAGAAGACTCCGGTGAACCCGTCCGGGCCGGGGGCACTGTGTTCGTTCAAGACCCACACCGTGCTCTTTACCTCCGGGACCGTAGGTGGGCGTTCCAGCTGGGTATTATCGTTGTCATTTATGAGTTTAGGGATTTGGTCCAAGAAGGATCTGTCGTTATGGACTAACTCTTTGGTGAATAATTTGGAGTAGAACTCAGTCGCTGCTACTTGGATGCTTTTTTGGTCAGTAATGATGTTCCCGTTGTCATCTGCCGTACGATGGATAGATAACTTCTGTCTGCGACCGTTGATGCAGGCATGGAAATTTTTTGAGTTTCTATCCCCTCGCTGTCCCATTTCAATCTCGCTTTCTGCTTCCAGAAGTCGGTCTCCACTTTAAGACGAAATTTGAGCATGGCCTTGGTGAGGTTCAGGGCAGACCTGGCAGTGGCCGATCGCTCCGAAGCAAAATGCGTTTCGGCTCGGGTGACATCGTCCTCCGCAATCTGCACGGCTTGAAAAATGTCCCCATAGACGAGTTTGCTCCATATAGATAGAGCTTTCCTCGTCGCACGGAGTCTGTTGCTCACCCGTAAAAGGGGGTTGGGGGAGTCTTCCCGATTCCAAGCTTCTGCGACAATGCCCAGAAATTGGGGATGATCAGTCCAAAAGTCGAGGAATTGGAACTTCTTTTTGGGGGGGCCGGCATGGTTTTTGATTTCAACCAGAAGAGGGGCGTGGTCGGATTCGGTGGAGTTGAGGTGGGACAAATAGGTGGTGATCCCCAAGCCGTGCCAGCGATCGTTCGTGAAAGCTCTGTCCAATTGGGAGTATTGACGACGGTCGCCTTCCTGCATGTTACACCAGGTGAAGGCATTGCCGGTGAACTAAAGAGTAGTGAGGTGAGCATCGAAGATAAAATTGTTGAAGTCTTGCATGGCTGATGAAGAAGGAGGACGCCCTCCGATTTTCTCTTCTCTGCAGGTGATCGCGTTGAAGTCCCCGATGCACATCCAAGGGGAGTTGATGTGGTTGAGGTGGATGTTAACGAGGTCGTTCCATAGATGTTTCCGTTCGGCAATCTCACAGCTTCCGTGGACCGCTGAAAGGATGGTGCGCTCAGGAAGCGATGGGTGTTCCCACCAGCAAGTGAGGGCCTGCTGGGAATCCTGGATGACTCTGATTTTGACTTCCGTCGTGCCGAGGATCCATATGTCGTTTATGCCGGCTATGGCCGTGGAGAAGCCAAGCTGTAACTGGATAGATTTTAATCTTTTGGGAGGGATTTTGGGTTCGATGATAATGAGGATGTCGATCTTGTGGATTTTTTGTAGTCCAGAAATTCTCCTTAATGTGGGTTTGTTCGCCAGTCCGCGGACATTCCATGATAGGATGTTCAACATTAATGAAGTTGGGGGAGGGTTTTTTTGTTCCGCCTGGTGGCGGATCTGGTTTGAATGGTTTTGCTATCAACAGTGGCTATGTGGGCCTTGTCCCCACTTATGGTGGACACTTCTGCTCGTAGCGAGGTAATAATGCCCCCGCTCGAGGGTGACGTCTCCGCCAGAGTCGTGGAAGAAGAGTCGCTTGGGGGTTGCTCTGGTGGATCCATGGGAATATTAACCAATTCCCCGACGGAGTCCAAGATGGGATCTTCAGAGGGAATGACCAGGGAATCACTGGCGCTCCTGATCAGCAAAATTGTTTGCTGGAGGGGGTAACCAGTGGCTTGGACCTGAAGTCCTCTACGCACTTGTTCTGGCCCGAGGATTGCAAGGGCTTCTTCAACCGGATCTTCGATGGGGCGTTGAGGGGCAACACAGGTGGTGTCGGTGATCTCTTCGTCAATCTGCGAGTTCTGGGAGGTGTGAACTGTCTCAATGAGATCGAGTTCAGCTGGTGGGTAGGTAGCCTCACATGGTTCTGCTTCTCCCGATTCTAGGACATCGAAAGGGTTGGAGAGAGTGAGATCGCCGGAGTTGCAGTGGGACAGAGCTGTGATCAGGGTTTTGCTAGGTTGCTCGCTTCAGTCGATCTTTTCGTCACTGGATCCGAATCGAATGTGCATGTTTGGACGTGGCAGAATGGGTGACGAGGGTGTCTTTCCTTCAGCTAGCTCCGTGTCTCTCCGGGTAGCTTTCTTCTTGAGTTCTGGGTGAAGGCGGTGGCAGTACTTCGTGAGGTGGCCCCTTAAGTGGCAATGATTGCAGAACAAAATATGGTTGTCGTAAAGTACTTTTGGGTGTGGGAGAGGTTTCCCAACTCTATAGTGATGAAGTTGGGTGGTTCGGTAGTAAGGTCGAGTTCCACACAGATTTTGGCGTAGTGGGCCTTGGTTAGGTTGCTGGTCTATGGGGCTGTGGCCACATACGTGCCGAAGGAGTTGGCGATGCGCCTAAGAGCCGCTAGAACAAAGCATATGAGGGGAAGGTTGGGCAGGGTCACCCAAGCTGCGACTCTCGCAGAGTCTTCTTTGGTGGTAAACCCTTGTGACCATTTGATGATCTTCATCAAGTGGGCTCCGATCCTGCATGTGCCTTTGGACCACACCATTCTGTGGTCGGTGTCGGAGGAAAGATGGAGGAGAATATGCTTGGGGTCGAGGGGGGCTACCTGGTATTCTGCCGAGAGGCTCCAGCTGGCAATCTCTTCCTGCACCCTGGTGAGTTTGGGACAGCCGGTAGAAAACTTAAGAACAAAGGGGTGGGGGAAAGAGGATAACAGGGAGGACAATTCCGAGTCGGAGAAGGGGACCATGGGAACAAAGGATTCCGAAGGGAAAACAATGTCCGAGAGGCTGACGTCATGGAGAAAGAGACCCTTCTTGGGCGCCAAGTCCGGCCGGAGAGCTGCGGCGAAGGACCGCTGGGAGGGATTGGGCGGGGAGGGGACCTTGGACGCTCCCTCGACGGGCGGGGACTGTGTCCAGGAGGGGCCTGACTCGGGGCAAGGTGGGGAGACATCGGGGCCAGCCAAAAGGGGGCTGCCGGAAGAGTGGGGGGGAGGTTTCACCCCAAACAAGGGGGGTCACTGGAGGAGCCACCGCGGGCGGAGTTGGAGGGATTGGGGGGCGATAGCATCGCGGACTGCTCCGGAGGTGGGGTCGGTGCCGATAACGCTCAATGAGGGGATGACTTCCGAAGTCCTAGGAAGGAGGGCGTCGGGGACTAAGGGGTCTGCATCGCGGAGGACTCGATGGTTGGGGGGATGATGCCGGCAGGGAGGCTGGCGGAGGAGACTAAAGGGATATCGGGGATAGTGAGGGATCGAGAGGAGTGAGGGAAGAGGAAGGGAGGGGGGCCAGGGGCCGTAAGGTTGTGAGCGTAAAACTGCGGGTAGGGGACAATCCCGGCGGAGTACGCTGACATGGAAGTGGATGGATACGCAAAGGAGCTTGTGTCCTGCGTAAAGGGGGTATGGGGAAAATTACGCATGGGGGGTACGTAGGCAGCGTGAGGGGAGAAAGTAGTGTAATACGCTCGGAAGGGGTCCACGAATCTAGTATACCTAGCATAAGGAATGAGGGGGTCTTCTCCTAGGGAATCTCCAGCCAGGCCATGAAGAAAGTGGGACCCAGCGTGAGTGGGCTGCTGATCAGCGTAAAGTTGAGGCTGCTGAGCAGCGTAAAGATGAGGGAATAAAAAGGAAGGGTGGGACCCACCCGAAACTAAGGAGAGCCAAGCAGCGTACTGCGCTGCAATAAGCAATTGGGAGGGGTCTTCTTCGGAGCCTGGGCTGCCCGTGCCCATACCGAGAGACCAAAGGGGGTGGGACCCCACACCTGTACTGCAGGAGGGTCAGTACCCCACACTTGCACCGCAGGGGGAGTCCCGCCCAGAAGTGACAGCGGGGGAAGCGCCAAATTGAAAAACTAGGGGGGGAAGCCAGCCACTGGGGCTGAGGAGCTACCGAGCCGGGCGGCGCCAGCGCCCTGGAAGAGGGGCCACCTGGACGCCGAAAAAGAAGAAGTGGAGCTCTCAACTGGGAGCGCTGGGCGCCTGGGGAGGAAGGATAAAGAGGGGGGAGGCGAGGAGGGGAGAGACGGGGCCGGAGATGGGGGAAGGCGAGGAGGAAAGAGACAGGGCCGGAGATGGAGGAGAGGACGTGGAGGGGTGCTGGCCGATCAGAGCAGCAGGTCAGCCGGCCAAGGAGCCACCATCGAGAGCCGGGAGGTGGGAACGGGGAGGGGACGAAGGAGACCCTAGGGTAAAATATATATATATATATATATATATATATATATATATATATATATATATATATATATATATATATATATATATTATATGTATAAAATATATATATTTATATAAATATATATATTTTATATATATATATATATATATATATATATATATATATATATATTTTATATATATATTTATATATATATATATATTTTATATATATATAAAATATATATATATATATATATATATATATATATATATATATATATATATATATATATGTGTGTGTGTGTGTGTGTGTGTGTGTGTGTGTGTGTGTGTCTGTGAACTACATCCATAATAGTTTGAAAAATCGTTATATGTATATTTCCTATTTGTAACGCTTTGAAATAATTGTTATATATATGAAACATATTTATAACAATTTAGAAATTCAGTGTTATATATAGTTGTAGTATTTATAACGCCTTCAGAAAAAAGTGTTATATATGAAGAGATCATTTATAACTGCTTTAGAAAACAATTATAGCACTAGATTTTAAAATGCCTGCGGGCTTACAGAAAAGCGTCATAAAATCTCATTTATGATGGTTCTTAGCCTTCATAAAAAGGTATTTTTGTTATAGTGATCGATCAACAGGCATATAAGGCAGTAAAGCATCCCAAACTATAATATGTGGATGATCATGAAGCTAGTAATACAAAATGAAGAACTAGCAATTGTGTAAGTCATACATGATCAGCTCTAGCTGTAGTCTAGTATATACAGATCATATCATGTCCGTAGGATAAATTTCAAGTCCAAAACACGAGCTAAATACGTGCTCCTGGCAATGCCACAAAAGAATATGTACAGAATCTAGTGGCTAAAGAAAGGAAAATGCACTCAGGCACCCTGGTACTCCGGGTGGTCACCATTAAGTGGAAGGTAAGAAAGATCTGTTTCAACATAAAAATGTCCAAAGGACTAAAACTTTTGTATTAAAATAAAGAAAAGAGTACAATCGGAATCCTTAATAGGAATTCCAAGTACAATAGATCCGGGGGCGATGGAAGTTAAGTCTACTTAGACTTCTTTACTCCGTTGACGATCCGATGATAGTAAAGGAAACTCTATCACTGAAAACTCTCTCTCTCTGGAAGTTCTTAGCAAAATGTAGCATACTTAGTCTCTCTGTGCGTATGTGTCTCCTTGGGCGAGGAAGGCAATATCCTCTATTTATAGATTTTCTTTATTGGAACAGCTATGCACGCGTGGGCAGAAAATACACAGTCTTCTGTCTCAGAGGCGCATGAAAATGGATAGATGCATAAGCATCTGGGGTTAGTAGGGAGTGAACGTGTTCGAGAATCTCGTATAGCTCGCCACGTGGCTTGAGACATATTGTAGGAAACACTGCCATATCAGCACATGATCTCTTTAGCATGGATTGATTATGCGTCAAATAGCTCTAGACGCATAACACCTGACTGCGTACTGCAAATAACGTTCAACAACGTTTAACTATATCTTAGAAATTGTCGCATAAGACTGTTCTCGCACAGCTGTAAAAATATAATGATGATGGTGACATAATGACTAACACCTTCCTCAGAGTTTGTACACTACACACTGCCCAAGGTTCATCAATTTATCTAGGATACAAGAAAAATGATTCAATACATAGTCATGCGTCAAATGGATAATGCATCTTTCTGATTCCTCTTTGGCTATGCATCTTAAAGACTGAACTGTTTCAGCCTTAAGATTTTACCCTCAGGTGTATAAAGTTCATGTGCCTCTCTTTTGTATTTTTTATGCTTCTACAAGATCCTCGGACTCCTTTACCAGATCTGGTCAAACAAAACCAATGGGGTTAAACCCTAAAATGCAAGCACCACAAAGAAAGACGACTTATGAACTAAAACCAGCATGCAATCATAACCATACTAAAGTAAAGACAGTTAAATTGGGAAGAATAATGTAAAGGTACCACATGAAATACAAAAGAAAATAGAAAACATGTGAACATGTATGGGATCATGTAAAGATAAACTGGAATAGCACGTGAATGAAGACGGTGTAACGTGCCAAGCCCTGCTCCCGGAGGAGCGGTCGTCCTCGCTAAGGCATGATGTCGCATGAGCCTAGGTTGCACTCATGCAAGGCAGATTCCATAACGGCCGATTACAGGCTAAGCGACGGGGTCATCCTAAAGAAGTCCCAAGCAGAAGCATTAAATAATGAAGGCAACATGAGTATTGAAACAAAATTAGAGTCTTTTATTGATACTGAAAAATAAGATTACAAAGGCGCGAAGCCAGATTACAAGTCGCTCAAGCTCACTTTTCTCTCTGTTTAGAAGTCGCTCTGCTCTCTCTCATCTCTCAATACAACATAACGAACCAACGGATGCTTCAGAAGGCGATATCCATACATTATGTCCCGTATAAGTCTAGACTCCATGCGGCCGCTTGCCTTGAAATGCCAAGGAACTCCATGCCTCGACACATCCAAACGAGCTCCGTGCCGAATGAGCTTCTACCTGTGCCTGCACATGGAAACTGTATGGATGTCAGTACACAACCGTACTGGTGGAGTGAGCTCCTCGCCCACCCATACAAAACCAACATGTTAATTTAGTTTGTGTAACATATCCTTTCGATTGTCTTTCTAATCTTACATTAGTATCAGTTTTAGGACATGGACACTTGGCCTATTTCGTGTCTCTAGACTATCATTGTGCCTTGTACCAGTAACTTGCTTATCTTTGTGCATCTAGACTACTCTCGTGCCAACAACGTCAACTGTTGACTCATGCTTGCCTTTCTGACTCATACTTTGGGACGCAACAACATGTTTTGTGTCATCGACTTGATTCGTGCTTCAAACATCGAGGCCGTGCATCACATTTTAACTTCACTTAACCAAACTTTGCCTTACGACCTTTCTTGACTTAACTCGAGACGATTCAATCCCGATTCGTGGAACTTGTATGGACGAATCAAATACGTTGCCATATTTTATGCTGAAGCATATGTCCTTGCTATAGCCAAATATTAGGCTCCATAATGGTGTTGCAACCGTGCATACCTTCTTATCTCAATTCATGCCATACTTGTACTTTTTCTTGATTTGACCGACATCATACATGTGGATTGTCGCTCAGCACACCGACTCATCTATATGAAAGGTCACTAGCAATATTAAGCTATCTTGGACTTGGCTGAGGATAGACGATGATCATCCAACGCGGGTAGCTAGCCCGTGGAAGCCCCGAATTTCCTATGCGGTTCATCTAGAATCCTGCTTTAGCTAACTCGCTTCCCCCAGGAACGACATGATCCCGAGGCCCCGGCGATCAATGTCGAGGAAGACTACGCCTTGTGCACAAGTTGTCCATGACTACGCACCTACGACGACTTCTAGACTCGACGTAAATGCAAGGCCTACAGATGATATAACTTGTTTTCTTTTCTTTATTCATGACCATTATTTCCATACTTCATGAGAGACTTCCAAGGCATGGGACCGGTCTCGAAGACAAACGGTCGCATGAACTTTTATATTCTTGAAACCCAGAAATGGCTATTGTATAGCCTTCTTACTTGACTTGAACAAGACGTGTTCCTTACGTGCCATCGACCGTGGCATACTTATCTTTGAACCAACCGTGGCTCATGCCTTAAACCAATTTGTGTTCTGTGTGACACTACCGCCCACTTCATACTTTATTTGACGAGCCTTGAAATCGTAGGTCTTTGTGGCTATAACAACAGCAAAAATTGTGGGACAGTGCTTGCTATGATATCGATAGCTTGTAGCATAACTTTGTCTAACTCAATCATACCACAACTTAAATCGTGGGATGAGCAAAGGCTAACCCAAGTCTTGCATCGTAGAAACGTGTATTGAGACTTGTGGGATAATTATGCTATGCTAAGTATTGGACAGTGAGACAGTGCATGCTTTATCAAGCATCTATACCATGCGACGCCTATGACTATGTTAAGTTCATAGTCTTGTGGCACATAGACAAACTTTTTCTTCTTCCAAGCCACGAAACGAAGGACCGAGTGTCAATTTAAAAGCACGTCGTGCAACACTTCTAAGCCGACCGTAGGACCATTCCATATTCTAACCTAATCTGACCCAAGTTGGGATTATTCCCTTAGCTATGTGGATTCTTCTATTTTATTATCAAGCCTACTTGTGTGGTTGAAAACTTTCGTTTTATTAGTATAAAGGCCAAGATGAGACAAGTTCACCGAAGCCACCCACCTGGGCGAGGAGTTGCCTCGACTGAGCATTACTTCGAGAAAGTCGTTGCATGGCTATGTCCAAACATCATTGGCATTTTGATTCTTCTGATTAAACTAAACGGGATGGGGCATTACATTATACACCACTCAGAAAAAGTTTCGTCCTCAAAACTTACTGGGTACACACTCATCGACTTGTCATTTGATTTAACATTCAATAATTCTCGCACACACTCCTCCTACGCACTTCTTCAATCCGAGCCACGCTCATGCCTTAGTTATTTTTATATCGAACAACTATATCTTAAACTTGTGGTAACTTATATTTGTCATGCACACAGACAACTTAGTTCTAGGACAAATCATCCGATTAATCAATTCAAGTTCATTTGCATCTAACGATCGTACTACCATCAATATTTTTTTTTGAAACACACGATTTCAAAATCCCTAATACCTTTTGGGTCTTTTAGTCTTACTTGAATTAACGTATCACATAGTTGGATCATGCACATATTTCGGGCATCCCTAAAATACATGTATTTCAGCCAAGCCTTGTTTAATGAATCTGCCATTACTACTCGGGTCGGATCGTGCACATATTCAAGGTGTCCCCTAAAATATATGTATTTCAACCAAGCCTTGTGAGTGGTGTCTCCACATAGTTGAATCATTCTATCCACCAATACTATTATCCAATCCTATCAATCCTTAAGACCCCTCATATCGATGCTACCTCTCGAAATACGGACGTTTTGTCTAACCGCTAGGCCATCTCTCCAGGCTAAAGTCAATCGTCAGTATTGGAATCACCGTTCCCAAATAATAATATCAACACTGACCGCAATCCTAAGGTCAAACCGAAGTTGATAGTACGGGACTTTCTAACCCAAGCAAGCATCACTCCGATTTCTAAACATCGAGCATATGTTCTCTTATTCGTACTTGCAACACTTAGTCAAAGGGGTCCGAGTCATTTCGCAAAGGCATCATATGGTAAGTCATGTTCAACTAATTCCTCGACATATCAATATCGCACGTCCAAACAAGCAATTCACATAGTCAATCTCTTCGAACACGTTCGATATAATCTAACTATCCATCCTATCCAAGTCAAGTACTCCACTACACGATTTTTCATTGAACCATAATTCTCATATCATATTCCCGAGTCATTTGACATAATTTACGTATTCAATCACAAGGTCGTCTAGCATAATAATATGTCACATCCTAATCTCCCGCAAGGTCGATTATCCACGCTAGACATGAAATCACCATGCCAACGCTCCCGTAGGATAATCGTCCTCCTCGGGACGTAATTTTACTTTGTGTCTAGACTAATTCATTCTCGATACGTAGATTGGATCTATTCAATCATCAACTTACTTTATCGTCAATCACGAGTCCCAAAAATCCTTGAATTCATCTTCACATCAAACCACAAGTCAAAATAATCCAATTGCCACGCCCTGATCTCCCGCTTGTTTGATCATTCCTGCTGGATATGAATCACCATGTCAGCGCTCCCGCATAATAATCGCCCAAATATGATGTGACACATGTGCGAGGCTGGAGTTGTGCTCGTACAAGCTAAGAACGTCAACGTTGTGGTTATCTTCGAAATAATCAAGATACTTTAATTTTCATCCAAACATTCATTTCTATCAAAATCCCAGGTATAGTACCCATCGAAACAATAATATTTTACACGATCATCATTTCTCGAATCAGAGTACCCCCGTGTTATCGCACATCGATCTTTGATATGCCTCAATACCATCGATGATATACATAACCCGACGGTCTTCCTCTGCAATGAACTCTGAGTCGTGCAACTGATGCTACCATCCGAATTGGTTATTTCATAATCTCCACGACATTCAAAGTCAAATTCGATCATTATCCCTGGAGCTACTTACATAATCAATTCATTCAAACCCCAAATCATGTAACTTCATCCGTCTATTTTAAGTCATCGAGCAACAAATTTCCTTAAATCGTATTATTTTAGGCCAACTCGAGTCACCGAGTGATTTTATCCAAATCCTTAGAGTCATTTTTGTAACTTCAAAATCAAACTTTCTCATGCATGCTATCTTTCCATCGTGCTAACTTTTTGTATATGATTTATATCAATTTTTCGACTAAGTCATCCATTTGTTCCACCTTAACTTTTCTTTGATTTCAATCTATCTACTCAATTATTTTACATTTCACACTTAGCACAATCCCAATATGATGTACGTTATTTTCCTCGTTCGTTCGAATCAAACTCATACTAGCTATTAAGTTATGGCTACCTTGAAATACTTTTTCTAAGGCTTTGCATAATCGTCGCTTGCTGATAGACTCGTTGGCAACCCGCATCCTCAATCGATCGATATCCTCGAGGCTATCCCATACACAGCTCAGGGATGAAGTCACTCGATAAATCCTCAAAGCAAATTTCGAATGACAATCGATTTCTTCGAATCTTTGTTCGAAGCAATCTTCAATTTCCAAGCACGTTCATCTATATCGCATTGACGATAACGTCTACTTGATAGTACCTCAATCGATAGTCATCCCACTTACTCAATTGAGTCCAACCCATTCTCGTCCGAAATAATTTAAACCCTGCACACAACTTGCTAAGGTCGACATAAATCTTGGTGTATATATGCCCAGCCCGACTTAGCTAAATGTATCTTACGTGAAACCATCTTGTTCAATCAAATTTGCGCTCGAGAGATTTTTAAAATATATAGACTTATTGTATGGAACATCCTACGAAACATTGAGAGAGAGCGCACCAACGATATCAATTTGCAAAAATGACATTTAGTATGAAGCCATCAGAGCTAAACAATTCAATCGAGAGTCTAAGGACGTAAAACCGTGCTCTGATACCATTATGTTAAGCCCCGCTCCCGGAGGAGCGATTGTCCTTGCTAAGGCTTGATGTCACGTGAGCCTAGGTTGTGCTCACGCAAGGCGGGTTCTATAATGGCCTATTACAGGCTAAGCGACGGGGTCGTCGCACAAAAGTCTCAAGCAGAAGCATTGAATAATGAAGGCAACATGAGTAGTAAAACAAAATTAGAGTCTTCTATAGATACTGAAAAATAAGATTACAAAGGCGTGAAGCCAGATTACAAGTCGCTCAAGCTCTCTCTCATCTCTCAATACAACATAACAACTAGCGGATGCTTCAGAAGGCGATGTCTATACATTATATCCCGTATAAGTCCAGACTCCATGCGACCGCATGCCTCGAAATGCCAAGGAACTCCGTGCCTCGACAATCTAAGCTTCTACCTGTGCCTGCACATAGAAACTGTATAGGTGTCATACACAACCGTACTGGTGGAGTGAGCTCCTCGTCCACCCATACAAAACCAATACGTTCATTTAGTTTGTGCAACATATCATTTCGATTGTCTTTCTAATATTGCCTTAGGATCAGTTTTAGGACATGGACGCTTGGCCTATTTTGTGTCTCTAGACCATCATCATGCCTTGTACCAGTAACTTGCTTATCTTTGTGCATCTAGACTGCTCTCGTGCCAACAACGTAAATGTTGACTCGTGCTTGCCTTTCTGACTCATACTTTGGGATGCAACAACATATTCGTGTCATCGACTTGATCCGTGCTTCAAACATTGAGGCCGTGCCTCACATTTCAACATTGCTTAACCAAACTTTGCCTTACGGCCCTTCCTGACTTAACTCGAGATGATTCAATCCTGACTTGTGGAACTTGTGTGGACGAATCAAACACGATGCTACATTTTGTGCCGAAGCACGTGTCCTTGCTATAGCCAAATCTTAGGCTCCATAATGGTGTTGCAACCGTACGCACCTTTTTAACCCAATTTGTGTCATGTTGTACTTTCTTTGATTTGATCGTCACAGTTCATGCAAATTGTCGCTCAGCACCGACTTATGTATATGCAAGGTCATTAGCAATGTCAAGCTATCTTGGACTTGGATGAGGATAGACGGCGATCATCCAACACGGGTAGCTAGCCCATAGAAGCCCTGAATCTTCTATGTGGTACATCCAGCATCCTACGTTAGCCAACTCGCTTCCTATGGGAACGACATAATCCTTAGGCCCCGGCGATCAATGTCGAGGAAGACTATGCCTTGTGCACAAGTTGTCCATGACCATGCACCTACGACTTCTAGACTCGACGTAAGTACAAGGCCTACCAATGATATAACTTTTTTGCTTTCCTTTATTCATGACCATGCTTTCCTTACTTCATGAGAGACTCCCAAGCCAGATGACTGATCTTGGAGACAAACGATTGCATGAACTTTTCCATTCTTGAAACCCAGAAAATGGCTACTGTATAGCCTTCTTACTTGACTTGAACAAGACATGTTCCTTACGTGCCATCGAACGTGGCATACTTATCGTTGAACCAACTTGGCTTGTGCCTAAAACCAATTTGTGTTCTGTGCGACACTACCGAACTCATACCTTTATGATGAGTTTGAGATCGTAGGACTGTGTAGCTATAACAACCGCAGAAATCGTGGGGATAGTGCTTGCTAGGACTTTGATAGCCCGTAGCGTAACTTTGCCTAACTCAATCGTGCAACAACTTAAATGGTATGATCAAAGGCTAACCTAAGTCTTGATCGTAGAAACGTGCATTAGGACTTATAGGATAATTATGCTATGCTAAGCATTGGACAGTAGGACAGTGCATGCTTTATCAAGCATCTATACCGTACGACGCCTATGATTATCTTAGGTTCATAGTCTTATAGCACACAGACCAACTTTTTCTTCTTCAAGCCACGAGACGAAGGGCCGAGTTTAATTTGAAAGCACATCGTGCAACACTTTTAAGCCGACCATGGGACCTTTCTATATTCTAACTCAATCTGACCCAAGTTGGGATTATTCCTTAGCTATGTGGATTCGTCTCTTTTATTATAAGCCTGCTTGTGCAGTTGAAAACTTTCATTTTATTACTGTGAAGGCCAAGCTGAGGTAAGTTCACCGAGGCCACCCACCTGAGCGAGGAGTTGCCTGGACCGAGCAGGACTTCGAGCAAGCTGTTGCATGGCTAAGTCCAAACGCCGTTGGCGTTTTGATTCCTCCGATTGAACTGAGCGGGACGAGGCATTACATAACATCCCAGTTCCATATATACAGGACTAGGAACATAAATATGTCAACGTATATATATACGTAGGCTACTCCAATGTATGATAAAACATATACATACAAGCTCTAAATGTAATTATATCTCAATAATGATAAATCACAGTAATGGGATCACTATATCTCATCCATAGATATTAAAGAAGACTTAATCAAATAAGTCAACTGAATTGATATATGAATCTTAAAGCAATATCTGGGTAGACACAAATCCACTACCAGATAAAGAAATAATTAAAGTAACAATTAATACCATCAGTGAAAGAAATATAGGTCATCGGGAAGAAAAATTGGTTTTAGCCCGTACTTCTATAGAATTTCATGATCATCTACACTTTGAGAGATCACCAGGTCCTCAGAGGGACGTAACAAGATACATTTAACATGTCAATAATAACTAATTATGTAAATACACACAACAGGGCTTCCTAACCGTTATGTGAGAATGCACTTTGAGGACAACGTTCTACGCAGGGGCTTTTGGAACAATAGAAGAAAGTAAAAGGGTGGTAATAAGTAATGCTTATCCGAGTCACTATCGGTCCAGAGGTGGCAGTAAGTAGCGTTCTGGATCACTATCGACCATAAGGGTGTGTTTGTAAAAAAAATTGTAGCCCCTACGCTAAAAGATGTCCCCTCCCTTCCCATGATACTACACATGGGTCATCTCCACAACACGCAAACATGTATCATCTCTAGACACCGCCCTTAATAACTGCCAAGTCTTCTACATGCTTATCAATTAACAGTTATATCATATCGCACGCCCTATATGCACCGATGTGAGGTCGGTATGCTAGTCCGAATCTATATAAAATTGTGACTCATGGCCAAAATGTGTCAAGGCCATTGAATGCGGCACAAACAAAGGACAGCCGCTTAACTTTAGGTCATTGTGCATAAATAAACATAAGTTATTAAGTAAATAGCATAAATGCAGCATGCTGAAAGAAATGTACAAATCAGAAATCACGGCAAGGATACTGGCCTGGTGGTGGTGCGAGAATCTGACAATGTCAGAATATTCCAAGTAACCAGAGTCGATCCGAATTCGCAAAGGAAATAGGAATATTCGATTAGTCACAATCAAGACGATAATCAAAGAAAATTTGCATAATATTACATATACTTATTTAGAAAATATTTATAATATTTGGAAACTATTTTTATTAGTCAAATTTTTTAGGCAAATACTTGAAAATCTAGGAAATCATTTTAGGCCTAAACCCTTAATTTCTCAAAATATAATTTTAGGTTAGAAATATTATTTTTAAATAGTTAGAGATAATCGTAATAAGTTATATAATCTATTATATATAAAAAAACTTATAAAATAATTCATTAAAGAATTAAATCGCATATATAATATTTTATAATACAACCATAAGTATTAATTCTTTTCACAGCCCAAAATTAAAGCACAAATTATATACAATCCCATCAGCCCATAAAATAATCACAGCCCAAATGAAATATAACCAAATTTCTTTTCATTTAAAGAAATAGAGGGGGAGATAGAAAAGTGCAGTAAGAAAGAGAGTTCTTGAGAGATTAAGAAAAGGGGATGGCTCACCTCATGTTGGGAGCTCGTCTGTGCTCCAGAAATAGTGCCCAAGGTGTCCTTGGCCGGGACTCGGTGTTCGAGCACGGAGGTCTCGACGAGGCTGGCACCGACAACTCGTCGGCTCAGATCTGGACGTGTATAAGCCCGCTAAAATTTCTAGAATTTATTTTGAATTTTATTTAAATTACTTATAAATATATACTTTTCCACTATTAGTTTTGATCATTAAATATCTTTTACGTAGCTTTGATTTTTAGAGCAAAAGAAATGTCAATTTCTTGAAACAATCTTCATATGATTGATCAAGACAAGTTCCATCTTTATTTGATATATCAATTAAGCCAAATTCATCATCTACCGGGTTACCATGTATTTTCAATTTAATTTTGGGACTCAACTTTGATCCAATCCATTCGATCTAATATATGATTTTGACCTATTTTGAGCCTACTACACACATGCCAATGTTGTTTGGGTCAATCGAGTTTCATGTGCTATATTTTTCAAATGGCACACAAGACTTAATGAGTAGACTTACAGAGTCTATTTCGACTCGATAAATTGCATTGACCCAAACCTAGTCTAACACTCTTGGTAGGGCCTATCTAGGTTGCACTAACCTAATAGGATGATTCTATAGTAGATTTAATCTATTTGTCCAGCCATGAATGGTCAAAACTATTAGATTTAATTCCAAAGATTGGTTTCCATATTAGAGAGCGTAAATCTTTTAAGATTTATCTTGACATATCTTACAACTTGGAACACCAAATTGATTCAAACATTTCCTAAAAACCTATATCAAACCCTAACTCCTTACTACTAAGGCCTATATAAACCTCTAAATATGGTCGCCTCTCTTTCCTTCCTTCACAAACTCGAGAGGCACCCATGTCTAGGCCGAGGGCACCCCATGCCAAGCCCGACAACCCACACCCCTTCTCAAATTTTTGACCTCAGTTTGTCATGCCACCACTCCACGATGATCCTAGAGACTCCTCTTCAACCGTATCAAGCCCGGGGAGTCTCGTCTACTCTTGGTCGTTTGAAGGCCGAACGGAAGGTTATTTCCCGCCGTAATAAAAATTCTTAACCCAGGTTGCTATCTTTGCACATGGTTTCATCTACTTTTAATCATCCATTAGCCATAAAGCCAATTCTAACGCGTAGATCTATGTGTCTACTTTCATCTCCAAGAGCCACCTCATGTGGATCTTCACCATTTGTCTATGGCGCTCGTTGCACGAAAGTTGGTCCAGGTTGAACCAATTTCGATGTGCGATTGTTTTTGTTAACTTGTGAAGCCTTTCGACCTTAAACAAAAATTGGTAATGATCCTATATTTCCCTCTATCATCTATGCTCTTTATTGATATTTGTTAGTTATTCATATGTTTCTGTATTCGTTTCATGTACTAATTGTCGGACATCGAAAAATCCTCTGAATCTCAAATTGTTCATATGTTCCGTCGCTGATTAGCAACATTTTTACGTCCGTCGATAATTCAGTCGCTAATTAACAGTATTTTTGTAGTAATCTCTAAACTCCATCAAACATTTATATGATATGTCAAATAATTGGTGACATAAAATCATTTTTCTGATATTATTCTGAATATTTCCATAATGTAAAGTTCAATATTTCTTCTAATATTGGTTTATTCCAAATAATTCGACAAGTGGCATAGGTTGTGTTACTAGTTAATCTGTTAACTAGATATTTGTTTCCTTTATATATATATATATATAGATATATATAGAATATATATATATATATATATATATATATATCTAGTCTATATA
>JANAVB010005798.1:1408440-1418867 GCA_029216955.1 Iris pallida | reverse complement strand
ATATATATATATATATATATCTATATATATATATATAGATATATATATATATATATATATATATATATAAATATATATATATATATATATATATATTATATATAATATATATATATATAAAATTAATAATATATAAATATATATATTATGTCCATAATGATTTTAATTTTTCTAGAATAAAAATGATATCTTACTTTATAAAAATATTTTTTTATTATGGTTATGATATATGTATAGTAGATTTGGTTACTTTTCTGGTTGTGTGTTAGTAGCTAGTTTATGACTAGATTGAGACTATATAAAAATGTAATCCTTGTATTTTTTTTGACATCAAATCCTATTATTTTTCAAATTATACAAAATTATTCAGATTTTAAAACTCGTATTTTATATGGTTATTTGATCCCTAAATACTCGATAAATTGGCTATTTGTATTACCAGTTAGCATCGATACTTTGCATTATTTTCTTAAAAAAATATATAATAATTATCCTGAAATATTTACCTATTTATTTTAGAATTTAAAATGATTATTTTATATTATAAGTATTATTTTTTATGTTATCATGATACTACATGTAGAGGGTATATTATATGTAGTTGTATACTAGTTAGTTAGTATATGTAACCAAGTTTGTATATAGTATGTATATTTATGGTAGTTGTGTTGTCTTAGAATTAGAATTAATTTTAGTTTATTTGTATTTTAGGAGTTCGTGATTGTTATATTGCAGTTGGAGCCGAACCGTTGCTTTACATTGTTTCCAATATTTCAGGCAAGATACCTTGCCATACTTACACTGTTTAAATTTATAATATTATGCTTGTGTTTTTAGTGTTATTATCTAATGGGTGCGTCCAAGTATGACTTGGGTGCCATCGATGGAGATGTCGATGTGTGTGTGCGTGTTTATGATTTAGTATGTAGAAGACGTTCTTGATAGTTGTGAAGTTATTTCAGATTGAGACTATATATAAAATGTAATCCTTGTTATGTATTTTTGACATCAAATCCTATTATTTTTCAAATTATACAAAAATATTTCATATTTTAAAACTCGTATTTTATATGGTTATTTGATCCCTAAATACTCGATAAATTGGCTATTTGTATTACTAGTTAGCATCGATACTTTGCATTATTTTCTTAAAAAAAATATATAATAATTGTCCTAAAATATTTACCTATTTATTTTAGAATTCAAAATGATTATTTTTATATTATAAAGTATTATATTTTATGTTATCATGATACTATATGTAGAGGGTATATTATATGTAGTTGTATACTAGTTCGTTAGTATATGTAACCAAGTTTGTATATAGTATGTATATTTATGGTAGTTGTGTTGTCTTAGAATTAGAATTAATTTTAGTTTAATTGTATTTGAGGAGTTCGTGATTGTTATATTGTAGTTGGAGTCGAACCGTTGCTTTATATTGTTCCAATATTCAGGCAAGATACCTTGCCATACTTACACTGTTTAAATTTATAATATTATGCTTATGTTTTTAGTGTTATTATCTAGTGGGTGCGTCCAAGTATGACTTGGGTGCCATCGATGGTGATGTCTATGTGTATGTGCGTGTTTATGACTTAGTGTGTAGATGACGTTCTTGATAGTTGTGAAGTTATTCTCAATAACTTCTATGCCTTGTCATGTATCATACATGGCACTGTGAGTGAGATTCACTGTGTTAGCACGAGCTTACACAACCAGCTCGCTACCGGGTGGGATGTTCGTGTGTCCGTACATATAGAGTTATATTGTGTCTTCCTTAGTGACTCGCATTGAGATGCGGGTTGTTCGAGTCATGGATATGACTACTGCAATTTATGGACGGGGAAGACTATTAGTAGGCATACGAGAAAGCCACATACTAGCCTTATGTTTTCTCGGTTATGGGTTTATGGTTTCCCGGTTACGGGTGTATTGCTAGAGGATATATCCAGCGGCGGCAGACCGCACGTCAGAATACGGTCGGAAGGTATGCTAGTATATACATAAGCCTCTAGCAGATGCTATGCTTTATTCCTTTACCTACTCGTCTATACCAAATTCGTCTTCAACTTGGATACACATAGATGGTTAGCGAATCCCGTTATTTATTTATTTATTCAATAATATATGGGTTATTTCTTTGTATCTTATTACGTCCCTCTGGTGATCTCTCTAGGTATTTAATGGACTTCAGGCATATAGTTGTTGTGATGTGATGTGATGCTGCAGAATTCATGTATTGATGGTAGTGTTATTTTATATCTTCTTCGTACTTTCTTCTTCTTTACACTTTATATTTCTACCATGAATTCTTTGTTGTTATAGCCTAGTTTTGCGAGCTTACTCTTTTCTCTAGCTTGATCGAACTAGTGTAATATTGGCGTCCGACTCTATTACATTTGTTCATTTTTTATATTGATTCGTTAATGTGGATTGAGATATAGTTTAGTTAGTATATGTTTAGTATACTTTATAGCATAGTACTATAGAGTAAGTCTATTAAATTGGGTACTTATTCTAGATCGTATTAGTTGGCATGTTATCGTCCTAAGTTCCAACGTATTTTGGAACTGGGGCGTGACATGTTTTTGTGGTGTCCCATGCAAGTCGGGATTAAATCGTCTTGGTTACGTTACTATACCGAACGAGCCTGCAAAAGGATCTCAATCCATAATTGCTTTGAAAATATCACAACCCGCACCCGGATATATAGGTACAAGTACGTGAGACACGCCCAGCCTACGTCGCAACATCGACGGTAGAACGATGTCTAGGTCAACTGCTACATATCCATATTTCACAACATAACCTGTCAATAATATCTCATTTCTGAATGGAGGACAATATATTGATAATAGTCTATACTCAATCACAATATGTTATAAGCAAGATAATTGGTGCGATAACGATAAGAATAAAATCTTAAAGTCACCATGTAGGAGAGTGCATAAACCAATATAGTCTCAAGTCCTAAATCCACGTCTAGATAACCCAATATCCCAGAGTGCATCACATTCCAAAATATGTACAATCCAAAATATAAATGTTCTAGAGACAAATTCAGTCATTCAAAGGTAAGAACCTAAACTGCTGATGGGTCTGCCCC
Organism: Iris pallida; assembly: GCA_029216955.1. Taxonomy (NCBI): domain Eukaryota; kingdom Viridiplantae; phylum Streptophyta; class Magnoliopsida; order Asparagales; family Iridaceae; genus Iris; species Iris pallida. The sequence goes on along the minus strand of JANAVB010005798.1, from coordinate 1,415,758 downwards.
TGGGTCTCCTAAGCTGCATAATGTGTTGTACACATGGTCTCGTACTCATCGTCTGAAAAATATTATCCAGTCAGGATTGGAGCGAAGCACATTTTAATAGCATTTTTAATACATGATAAAAAACTATAAAATTATAAATAGTAATGGGATACATGATGAAAGAAATCATGAACATAATATAGAATATATAGTAAAATAGATAAATAAGACACTAGATAAAGTCATATAAACGAAGACAAGTAAATGAAATAGACTACATATGAATCCAACAAGTATGAGGATAACTAACACGTATAATGATTCCAGTAAATATGAAGTGAGACTAGAAGGACTACACCTATCTATTATGTTTTAAAATACCACTTTCGACATTTAAACAGCTAGGGGGTAATGTATGGCAACTCGCACATACTCTACGTGCAAGTGCTATCTTTCTTGATTAGACCAGAGGGGGTGATTCCAGCACGAGTGATTCCAGATTTTAGGTATGTTTACATGTCTACTATAGTATTTCTCCTACTGACAAGAACTAAATGGATTCCAAATCCAGACACGTAGCAAAATATAAGACCAGCCAGAGATACAAAAGATGCCAGCAAGGGAGTCCTGATATAAGTGATGCCAGCAAGTAAGGTAGTGCATGTAAATGAGTCCAAATATACAGGTCAAATATGAAACAACGTATCTAAGATGAATCCATGTAATACTACTCCGTGTGTCCATCGTGTCAAATATCAAGTTTGTACTATAACATGAGTCATAGAAAATACCAGCATGAAAACTATCAGAGAATGTACTCGCCTGTGGTCCTCAGCAATAAGTGACGATCGATGTCCAAAATGGAGTCACAAAGGCCTATATATGAAATATTAATGTCAATTGGTGTTTAGGATTGATAATCATTGATATCTAAATTAAAATTTGATTTCTAGGTCAATTCTAGGTCATGGAAGTCAATACCTTGCTTCTATGGTTAAACTAGGTCAATACCCTACTTCTAGAGTCAACCTAGTCATTTCTAGGTCATACCTAGGTTTCTAGGTCCATAATACATAGGAATAGGGATACTAGGTACTCTACATACTTATAGACTCATATAATATTGAATACCTTAACTCATTTACCTATTTACCCTATATACACATGTGTCAATATATCCAACCTATACCATGTATAAACATGCACCCATATCCTTGGTTTACCAAGATACCACATGTCTATACCATATCATACCCACATGCTACATAGGTATACCAATACCTATTTATCTACACTGGGCCTATTGCCCATGTTACATTGCATATACTAATACCTTGGTATACTCAATTACCCTTTACTATTACCTTACCTATAGGATACTCTCCACACATTACTCATACACTCACGCCTATCCTATGTGTATACTACTATATTTTCCCTCAATTACCTACATCTTACTCTATCTCAAAACAAGGCACACACGTACATAAGTATAGGACTTCACATTTTCCCCTCAAGGTACACACATATTCCACATAACATTCTATTAGCCCAATGATTATATCATATTTTTGAAAATGGCTAATTGATTAAGTTTAACATAATGATGTCACTAACAAACATGCAATCATTATAATGTTTCTACTTAAACTTAGCATTGTCCTACTGTTCATTAAATTTATCATACTGCTACTATTTGTTCGTCTAACATGTACTTGCAGAAAAACAGTAAGCATGATCAAACCAGGACTTACGCAATAAAAAATTTAATGATGGGCCAAAGATGACATTATGTAAGATGATTTCTCTGAACCACTCAACGACCTATCCGGGGCCTCGCACTCGGGGGTTCTGCTGCCCGGTCAGTGGACAGGATCGAGGGGGCAGCGCCCCCCATAGGGGTTCGAGGGCGAAGCCCCCAAAAGGTAATCAGATTTTCAGATCTGTTTATCTTTGGATAATTGTCTTCAAGGAAACAGGCGTCTTCAAGTCTGCTCAAATGTTAGAAAAAAAAGACGTCATCAAAGGGCTATTGATTTTTATATTTATTCTATAATTTTAACTTTTATTGAGTCTAGGAAAATATGTGAGATTGATCAGGATTGGTACTGGCTTAGGTTTTTCTCAAAGTCCACAAACAAAAATAACCCTACCTATTCAATCCAAAAAGTCCACACATCCAAAAAACCCAAAACCCAACAGATTTGGTTCAAAAGTTCTTACCTAACCTAGGCAGAACTCGGGCAGAACTCGGCCCGAGATCAGCCAGGTAAGTTTGAATTTAGTTTTGAAATCCCTCCAAATCTTCATCAAACATTCAAATGCGAGATTTCTGCATCCGAACTCAACCCGAACTTTGCCCGAATTCGGTCTGCATAAACATTATTAATAGAAATAAACTTTTACCATTTAAAATCACACATTCACTCTCTCTTCTTTATCTCTTTAAGTGTTTTCTATGAGCCAAAGCTTCCAAATCAAGCCTATACCACTCTTACCCAAAGCCGGTACAGTTCTGTTCAATATGGAGTTTTGGTACTGAAGAGTTGTATCAGAGGCTGCATTTTAGAAAGCATTCCAGTTTTCAAAATCGTCCTCTGGAGTCGGTCATGTGCACGTCACCAAGCACGGTGTTGTAGGAGACTACAAGCTCTCAATTAGCTTGTGCCATAGTAGATTAACATCGAGCAAGAGTACTCGAGACTGGATTATTCCTCTCAGAGGGATACCTGTGATGCCCCAGTCCCAAAAGTCACGGGAGTAGCACATGATATGCCAGTCATATAATAAATATACGTAAGCTGTAAAGTATAGTAAAACTATGACAACTAATCTCATCCACAAAATAAAGAATAATTATCTCATAAATCATGCATGAATTGTATCTTACAAGTCATTGGACGGAGAGAAATCTACTACCAATAATTTTAAATGAGATAAAAGAATACAAGAAAAGAATTGTAAAAAGTAGCGAAGGACGATCCAAGAGCAATCCTCCTCGATAGAAAAGAGAAGACCACGATCTTGGCTAGAGCACCTGCGAAAAGTCACAAAAGCAAAGACCTGGAGAAATCACTAGGTCCACAGAGGGACGTAACAAGATACAGAAAGAGCATGCCACTGTGACAGTAAATAACATGCATAAATAGGATGATAGAAATATGACAATCTACTTCTAAACAGACTACATAAAAACGCAACATCCAAGACAATGTTCAATATTTGGGCTAGTAGATACAGTACCATCATAATCGCAGCTCATTCGAAACTAATGACCAACAGAATAAACACAATTGCTTCTCTTTCTAGAATAACGACCAACAGAATATCCCAACCGTAGCACAAAACTAACGGCCAATAGAATCATCAACACAACCAAAGCTCATCCGAACTATCGGCCAATAGAATACTATCATATAGCCCGCATGTCTAGTAATTGTCCTATCTGTCACAATGAACTATACAGGTGTCCAGTAAAGTCGAATCAAGTCAAGTACAAGTAACAGGTCAAGGCATATCAAGTGAATGTAACTCAGGACAAAGCAATACTATCATGACCTATACATGAAACAGCTGAGATATATAGAATAATGAAATATCTCGAGAAAAATAGCAATGCCATGAACATGAGAAACAGTAACCAAGTATGACTAAAAATAATAACAATAGAAAAATACATGAAAATACTGTACAGTGGGCAAGGTATACTTGCCTGAGGTTGTGTGCAAAATGACAACATCCAGTAGCTCGAATCAACAGATCAGCGAAGCAATAAAAAGTTAAATCCTGCAAACGCCCTCGGATGCTGAAATAAATATCACGAACATTTTTGGTAAAAAAAAATGTCTAAAAACACAAACCCAAAAGATAAATTCTGGATACAGGGACAAAATCATAATTTTGGGTCAAACAGCGTTCGTCGTTGAACCCGCTTTGCACCGAATAGCGTGCCAGTACCTACGGTCTCTAAAGTCACCAAAATATATGTTTACATGTCCGATTTGACGATACGAACTCAACCTTTTGTCCAAAGTTGGACTCCGATGCGTCATGCACAAATTCTCCCATTGGATCGAGTCGCGGGCCCGCCAAAATAACGTTCCGGTCGACCTTCTCAGAATCGGACAAAACATGACACATAGGACCAGAAAAATGACACAGTCCTGATAACGCAAGTTTTGTCTCGAGATGATGAATGTGCACGAAGTTATGGGCTAGTTTGCAATGGGGCCGATATGGGATATCTCGACCAATACACCTCGATTTCATCGCTCACGCACAACGAAATCGAGTTTCGAAAAATTGTACACGTCGACAACATCCATATGCCTCTTTCGATGCTCATGTGTTGTGACCACAATGCCCTATTTGTCGGGGCGCACGCCGTATCAGTGAAAATTAACGAATTCTATAGTTCGAAAAAAATAGTTTTTCCCTAAACTTGAAACTTATTTAACAAGATGCGAATTTTGTACGCATCCCCGTCGGCTAGCCACTCAACGTATAGGTTGTCTATAAAGTTGTTCAGAAGGATTTTTAGGTTTCTCATTGGATCGACCGAAATTGGCCTTCCAAGTCGAGGTTTAGACTGCTCTATTTATTGTTTCAAAATTGTGTTTTTCTTTGATTTTGGATCAATGTACTGGTCAGGTTGTTCGACTAAGCCAAAACCTAATTGCTGGTATCTAATCTCGGTTATGTTGTCTATCCGATGAATTAATCCAATCGAAAAACGGAGAAGCGAGGGCAGAGAAATCATACCCAAAACAGAGGTGTTTACAATTTTCCTACTGCGGTTGATTTAAATCGAATAATCATTCCTACTTCAAAAGATTTGATCCAATCCTGGTAGAAGTTGATTGGGTCGAGCAGCAAAGAATCCAAGAAGGATTCGAGATAGAACTGTTCAAAGAACACATGGGTTTCTTTGATCGGGTTTAACATTATAGGTTTACTCGCGAGATTTTCCAAAATCTCGCGAGTGATTGGTTTGAAAAATTCATTTTTTCTGCTTTTTGTATCAGTAATTAAATCAATAAAAATCTAATAAAATGTCCAAAAATTCCTAGAAATAGAAAAAATAAGTTTATAAACTACTAGAAATATTTTTGGTATAATTACACCTTTGTAAATATACAGGACCATAAGTTACTGGAAATTTATTTATTAAAAATTTCTAATAGTAACTTAAAAAACAAAATAATAAATTCTAAGTAGTTAATATTTATTTTTAGTAAAACTTGTAAAAATATATATATATTTACCATATATGTAAAATAACATTTACTTACTAGTTTTGATACAAAAATCATGTACTTAATTTGAAGATATTTAATAATTAGGAAAAAAAGTACTAAACAACTAAGTTAAATAAGTTTAAAAAATTTAAAAAAATCAGGGGGTTTACAATACCAGTATACATCGTTGTGCCACTGAGTTTGATTTCTTGACTCTTACTTTACGGTATTTTATTTACTGTCATTTACCTGCCATAGTATATAGCTGCTTAATTTTTAATTGGTGAGACTTTTCTCTACACACACACAAACTCTATTCACCCACCTCTAGAGGTGCTCAACGTTCCTATAATTGTAATCAAAACAGGTTATATTCAAATATAGCCCTCTAGAGTAAATATATATGGCAGCCTTGAAATCAATGTTCACAAGTAAAGGGCAATCCACAAATAGACTCCCACTATTTGATGGAACAAACTACGCATACTGGAAAACACGAATGAGCTTGTACATGAAGACTCCAGACTTTGATTTATGGTCAATTATTATCAATTGCTACGAAAAGCCTACTATTACCTTTATTCTTACTTTCTCTATTATTAACAAGCCTTATTATATTTACATGGAGGAAGAAAAGAAGTTAGCTAGCCTCGATGCAAAAGCAATGAATGCTTTTTATTGTGCTGTAGACATAAATATATTCAATCTTATTACTACTTGCACAATATCTCATATAATTTGGAAACTTCATGAAGCTACTTATGAGTGCAAGTTCAAAAGCAAAGAGAGTAACTCCAAAGAGGAGGATAGTCCTGATAATAATACAAATGTGTGCATGGTCGCATCGGAATTTATGGTACAACATAATCCTTATACGAAGAAGAGCTTGTATGCCACAATTGCAGAATATCAGGCAACATGATGAAAGATTGTCTTGCCATTAGAAGAAGAATTACAATGAACGATCGTTGTCACACAAGTACGCTAACACAAGCATATAGTATGAAAGCAAAGCAAGTAATTCTGAAGAAGAAGAGAGACCTCGTCAAGCTGTAAATATATGCTTAATGGCATTATTTAACAAGGTAAAAAATATTCCTCTTTATGAAAAGAGTGAAGTTTCTCATGATGAGTTATATGATGCTTTCAGTGATCTATTAGAAGAACACAAGAAATTATTAGATAAGTATAAGCAAGCTAGAAAGGATATTCTATCCAATAAGTATGAGAATGAAAAGCTTACTAGCTTATTGAATAATACTAGAAACACTTCTACTTCTGATAATTCTACCGAGATTTCCATACTTGAGTTTAGATTACATGAGGCACTTGATTGTATTAAAAAACTTACTCAAGAAAATGCTAAACTTAAGAAGGAATTAGAATCAGAGAAGAAGAATTATTTTATTGCTTCATGTAGAATTGATTCTCTTACTGCTAAATATGATGAGACATGTGCAATCTCTAAAATATTAGAGATTAAGTTAGAAAAATAGGTAATACCTACTACCCAATCAAAGATCTATCTTATGATACATCACACACATGATAGGACACGATCAAAGAAAGCACGCAAAGAAAATGCTACACATCATCATGCTTTCTATTATAAATATCCATGCACATCGTATCATACCACTACACATCCTCATACAGTTGCAGATAGCACTAATGTTATACTTTCTGTCATTATTGTGGTATGAATGGACATATTTTTAATCGTTATCAGATTAGAAAGCTAGATGATATGAACTTGTGCAAATGGGTTCCTAAAACTAACAAATATGGATCCAAGTATTGGATACCAAAGTCTTTACCTCTTGGTGCAGGTGAAGCTTCCTATATCAAGTAGAACCATATAATATGTTGGTGATTGCAAAGCTACAAAGGTCATCTTGCAAGCAATTGCACAAGCACAAGTGTGGCCACTAGAACCACTTTGGTAACATGCTAAATAATTTTTCTTAAATGATTTTATAAATAGAATCTAGCATGTTCTTATTGATGTCTCATTATTAGCTCTTATTGATATCTTTTAATTATTTATTGTTTAGATCATTGTGAGATATGATCCTAGTATGACTAGTTGTTTAGCTTAAATG